>PVJX010002098.1:0-138840 GCA_004027295.1 Dolichotis patagonum | reverse complement strand
TGATTTTGATGGGTTTTCCTTTATAGGTGATCTGTTTCTTTTCTCTGATGGCTTTTAATATTCTGTTCTTATATTGAATTTCTGGGATCTTGATTATTATGTGTCTGGGTGTAGCTCTGTTTGGGTTGTAGGTGGCTGGACTTCTGTATGCTTCATACCTCTGCATATCATTTCTTTTTTCTATGCTTGGGAAATTTTCCTTAATAATTGCTGTGAATAGCCTTTGTAATTCCTTTGGTTTGATTCCTGTTTCTTCATTCACATACTTTATTCTTAAGTTATAGATCCTCTTGTTATCTTCCAGTCTTTGTATCTTTACTGCATGCTCCCTTGTTATGTTTAAGAGATCTTCCCTTTCATGACCCCACATTGCAAGCCCGTATTCAATTTTTAAGTCTTTATTTGGTTTCTTTCAAGCAGTTTTGCCAGCTTTCTATCGAGTCTTTAGTTTCCTGATAATCCCTTTGAATCTGCTTCATAAATTCTAGTATTTTTCTGAATTCTTCATTAAATTTTTCTCTCCATTTTTGTTCCGCCATTCTTCTGTCTGTGTCTTCTTGAGAGGTGCCTAGCCCTTCTTTTATTAATCTACTTATCTCTTGTCTAATTTGAATTAATATTTCAGTTTTGGTCCCACTTATGAGGTCCTAAAGATATCTCTTTAGGTCCGCTAATGCTGTGTTTGATGTTGCATTTTTACTGCCCTCAGTCTCTTTTGTATTTACCTCTCCTGGATCAATGTTCTCACGGTTGGGGGCTGGGAGTGTTTTCTTATTTCTCCCTTTCATCATGTTTTTGGTTCCTTCCATACAAGTGTACAGTGTAATTCCCAGGCCCTTTTCTTGTTGTTTAAGGCTCCTCTAGAGGGCTCAGGCTAGGAGCTTTAGCCCTCTTCAATAGGTTATCAGAGATTAGAGTTCACCCACAGGCAGTGTGTGCTAGCTCCTCCTTTCTGGGCCAGTCAACCTTTGCAGGCCTTCACTGCATCAGTGTGCACTGATCTCAGGGAAGTAACTGGGTCCCTGTCAGGGGCGTGGCCTAGTCCAAGCAGATTCCACCAATCCACTCGGCGAGGGGAGCAACCAGCTGAAGCCACTTCCTTATGGAGTTAGGGCTGTCCTGCCCAAATCCAACATGTCGTCCAGTCGGTTTCCCCTTTCCCATGGGAGGGTCTTATTCCCATCACTCACAGCATCCCCGAGAACTGCTGGGCTCCCCGACCTCTGACTTCAGCATGTCTGCGGTGGGAATTCATGGTGCCTCTGGGTGGGTCGTGTGCAGAGCCGGTCCTGGTGAGCTGCACGCAGGGCTGTTCAGCTCCGCGCTCCAGCGGCTCAAGCCAGTTGCTTAGGTGCGGATCGCTTGTTCAGGTCGGGCAGGAATTCAGGCGGTTTGAGGAGGGTGTCATGCTCGCTGATCTTATCTTCACTAATAATAGCCCCAGGACCTCATATTCGAGTGGTTTTTTGCACTTTAGTTTCTTTGTGGGTTGTGAGAGTCTATCTCTCTCTGTTTGGATCTCTCCAGGGTGTTTTATTCTGGCATTTGAGCTGTCTCTCTCAGAGAGGGTCTCTCTCCTGCTACCTATCAGTCCGCCATCTTGTCTCCTCTTCAGTGTAATTTTATAAGGGAAGGACTCATGCCAGCCAGTTGGCACTGGGAGTTGTATAAGTTCCAGAGGAGATGAGGACATTATCGATATCATATAGTTCATCGATAGTAAAGTCAGAGTTCCAATTAAGACTGATCCCTCCAAAAATAAGACTCTCACTCTGCCCCCATTCCTATTTAAAAATCTCTTATTCTCTTACATTTTCTCAAAGTTACAAGTTTGGCATCAGCAGAGGAGAGCAAAGAAATATATTCACACTAGGAGAGATCTATTGGTCCAATGCCAAAGAGACAGTTGCTGAATCAAGAGTGGCCTGGGTCCTATGTGAAGAAGGATTAGGTCTAAACTGAGTCAAGCCCAAGATCTCTAGGATCAAGGAACTGTAGACGAGGAACAAGATTCAGACAGTGAAATCCAGGTATGTGCCAAAGTACTGCCTGTGAAGCTCATGGGGAGAAAGAGCCCTAGATAAAAGGGTGCCAGTCAAAATTCTGGATATGAGGGTAAGAAGAAAGATATAGTTCGACATTCAGGAGATCACCTGTTTAAGACTTAATGGAAGACTTAATGGAAGCTGAGATCAGATTTGGACAAAAAGAGCTGAACATGAAACATTATTGGCCAGCTAAAATGTGCCTGTAACAAGAGTTTACAGCAATAATAACAATGCAAGGAACCACCTGAAAAAGTAGAATATATTGAAAACATAGACACTGAAAGGAAATTGCTTACCTGTGCATTTCTGCTTTTTCAGGCACTACCTCTGTGATTCTGGGCTTGTTACTTAACCACTGTGAGTCAGTTTACTGATGAGTACCATGGTTAGTTAGTACGTTGTTGTAAGTAGTTCTGAGTACTAAACAGGCTGATAGATGTCAACCACAAGATAGTGTATGGAAAAAGCTGTAATGTTTGTTATTGGTGTCCTTCAAAAGACTGTAATATTAGGAAACTGAGGAGAAGAGAAGATGTATGCATTTTTTATCTATCGAAAGCAAAATAACTGGTTGAAAGTAGGATTTGAACCAAAGAAATATGGCTCTTTAATCCATGAGTTTAATTACAATTTAATGATTTTTCCTTTCAATGAAGGGAATTAGAATTCTTCTTAAATATCATTTAAATTTGCTTTATAATATATGGAAAAATCAATCATAGTGTTAAAGGATCTTCCTCAATGGCTGAATTCTATTGACCCAGTCAGTCATCCATCACATAGCTCTAAGAGTAGTTTTGGTTTTAACTAATGAACATATCTATCTATATTATCAAGTGTTTTACTTCTGCAGTTCCCTTTCTGAAGCAACCTTCATTGCTGGTGGGAAGTTGTATTAATTTTGTTATGAATTCAGAATCATGGAAAAGAAACACACTGACACAGCTGTTCACTTCCTCAAGTGACTCAGCTCCATCTGCTGTGATCAATCCATCCTAACACCCTTCAGACTCCCCTCCAGTTCATGAATGCTGTGATACAAGGGTGGGTCTTCCCACTGCAGGGGACAGCAGCACTGAGTCACAAATCAGAGAGCAATGATGGTGGCCAAGGGTGGCAAAGGCAGAGAAATTCAACAATGAACAGCTCTTCTCATCCTTTATTAGAAAATCAGTGGTCCTGTCAACCAGTTGCTTGATATCTGACCTGCCAACATCTGAATGTGGCTTGGGACTGTTTTTATCTGGACTCGTCTACCCCTCTGCTGTTGCCCTTCAGGTGATGTTCATACAGAGCTGTTTTCTCTGGAACACTTCCTTTTCCTCTGTTCTGTCACACCTAGTCACCTCAGAGCCTTCTAATGCAACATATTTTAGGCTACACCTCAGTTAGGTTGGTCTATTTATGTCTACTGGAGTAGCTATCACAAAATACCACAGACTGTGTAGTTTAAATAACAGAAATTCACTTTCTCACCATTTTGGAGGCTGGTATTCTCCTTTCAAGGTGTCGATAGGTTTGGTTGTTTACAGAGAGCATAATTCTACCATCATCTTCTCTCTTTAGATATTTATGCCCAAGTATCCTCTTTTTATAACATCTCAGGTTGATTTTGGATTAGGACACATATGAATGACTCTATTTGAATTTAATTGTCTCTGAAAGGTCCTATCTCCAGAAACATTCTTAGAGACAAAGAGATAGGTCATCAACATCTGAATTTTTGAGAAATATAATTCTGCAGTAACAGCCTTTGTTTTGACAAGATGCCTTCTGTTGAGATTCCAGGAATGTTGCCTCCATTAGAACCAGGTGAATTGTGTATAGGTCATTTCCTGCTGACTATGATATTTTGGCTCACAAGCTAGCTTTAGTTTGTCTTCTTTTCTCATTCAAAAGGCAAACTCGCTGACAATATAGGTGGTTAATGTAGTGATTAATGCATGATCCAGGCACTGAGGAGAAAGTTAATTAATCATGCTTATCAAATATGAATAAAATTTATAAATGTTTTTCATATACTAACATTATTCAGTAAGGAATTTAATGTCTATCTGTTGTTCAGTAATTGAAAACTTATTAAATGATTTGTATTTTTTTTATCAACTTTCAAGAATAAGTCAGCTTCTACTCTTGCTAAAATATCACTTTAATTTCCTCATTAAATGGCCAGGTTTCTTCAATGAAGTGTGTACATTATGTAACTAGCCTTACTCTACATCCGCTTATGAGGCAGAGTGTCAGAGTTTACAGGCAAGGGATGGGTTACCTTGGACAGTGGCCACGCAGGCAGGATGAACTACACAGAGAGAAGAGTAAGTTGACATGTAGATTAAAGTGAGCACTGTTTGGTCCTGGATCTAGGATTCTCTGCTTGTCTTATAGGGCTTCAGAGGAAAAGGGCCATCTAGCTACAAGAGTTTCTGAATCTCTCAATTGCACATCCTTCCAATTTCTCTGTATTTATCAAGCACTAGGCAAATATTTGAGGCGATAGAAAAGGAATGAGGAACAGAAAAGTAGGCCAAGAATCCTGGGTAGAAGCTGTGGGTGGACCCCGAGACACAGAGCAGCGTCCTGCTGGGTGAGATCCCTTCTGGTGCCGCACTTCCACTGTGCCCTCATCTGCTGCCCGCTGGTAGATGATGATGTTTGCTTCCAATGGTTAATGAACCGCTGAGAGAGATCAATACCATGTGGCCCATAACTTTGAAAAATTCCCCTTGACTCAATCAAAGGTTTTAATTCCTCATTAATTCTGATGACATAAGGCTTTCCTGATTAGTTTCATTTTAAAATATCCATGCCTAAGTGTTCTGGGCTGCAAGTAACTTTATTCCCTTCTACCTTTGAACTGCATAGGGTTAGCGTTTCACTGGCGCCCAAGAGATGTGATAAATTCCCAACCACTAAGTGCATATGCTGGATCTATTTTGGATTTAGCTGAGTTTTCTTACTTGTTCTTTTTTAATTTATTTTTCTCTGTTGAATGTGGTTTTTTTAAATATATTTCATCACAAGCAGCAAACATTAGCTAATTTGTTTCCTGAAACATACTTATTTTGTACAACCACATGCTATCAAGCAGCATTTGTGGAGTCTTCCCTGGGTGCACAACACTCACCTCTGTCACTGTCGTACGTAGCACCTTCTTTTCCAAGTTTAAACATGCTCACTGACAAAGCGTGACTCCCCAGTGCAGAGCGATCACATATGACATCAGGTGAGAAGCCTTTGGGTGCTCTTTTATCTTTTGTTGGCCTAAATAATGACATTTTCCTTTATGTGTGACTAACAAAACCGTGACGATTTTTTAAAATTCATTATTTTCTGCTGCAATGAAAATAAATTACCTAAAACTAAAGGGTATCATAACATCATGTCCGTCATGCGAGTACAAAAGCATGTGAGTGACCAAATGATTTTAGTTTATTACCATATGTAATTTAGATTGCATTGCCAAAATGGTCTTAGAAAGATAAAATGAAGCTAACTTCATTATTTTTTTTCCCCACTGTTCTTTCTGTAATACTCTCTGGGATGGTGATATTTTAAACTTCATCTTCAGATTTCTTTAAGGATTTCTCAAGCTTATTGATTACTATTAGATAATACACCTTTCTTCTACCACTTTTTGAACTGAATATCTAGTCTGGGGTGATAACTAACTAACTCCAGGTGAGGCCCACGTGATGCTCACCTCTCAGGACCCTTAGCACGTGAAGGCCCCTGTCTGACGTACCTGGGTGTCTTCAGTGCCCAGTAGCTCAAAGGTGGCTTCCCTCTCTGCCTCCCATTCATACTAGCTGCAAGGTCTTTCTGAGCCTTTCGGTGGGAGGAGAGGGAGGGAAGTGGTACCAGAGCTCTCTGCTGACACTGCTCACGAGGCCCTGTGGATGGCTCTTCCACTCTCTGAGTACTCGTAAGGGCTCAGCAGAAATTCTGTCTCAGATCTGAACTCAATTTCCTACCTTGGTAATTGGTCCTTTCTAGAGGGCACCAAGCTCATGGAGCAGGAGTATCTTGATTGCACTGTTCTCCTCTGCTTTGACAGAAGGGGAGGCTACTCCCTGACAGCTGTGGGAGGTCAGTGGTGGGCGAGCAGAACACTCGTCCTGTTCTTCAAGACAGCCCTGTCTTGCAGACCACTGCCACTTGCAGTAGACCCAGACGGGGCAGACTTCCTGTTGTGGGTGGGTGTTCACAAGCCTGATTCTTCCATTTGGAATCTAACATGTCCAATAATCAGAATATTTTTGCAGACATCAAATACAGGCTTTTTTCATCTGAAGGCTTCTTTCTCCTAAAATATCTGTATGTTTAGTGGAAGGCGACACCGCACATGTTTAGATCATCACAGGACCCTGGCCCTGCACTTCTGTGCCATCCCACATACCAGATGTATTCCTAAAAGTCCTTCTAATACCATAGAGATAGCAATAGCTAATCTTGGAAGTGGTAGCAAATTTCCTAAATATATCCTGCTAAGATCAAATTTAATGAATCTTTATTTTATCTTCTCTTTAGTCAGATTCAAAACCACCTGTCACCACACCACTGGCATCCAACATGAGGAAAATTAAAATAGATTATTTTTTAAAAATTGAGGATAGCCACATGAACGAAATGCTGATTTCCTTCTTAGAGAAATAGTAGGGATCTGGACCAGGGAGGGCTCCAGAATGGTAAGGATTATTAACTCTGGATCCAAAGAGCAGCTACTGTATCTCAAACTAATCCAGCGTGAGTGGCTTGTAGATGTGATGCTCAGGTGCCCTCAGGGCAAAATATTCATCCTCTATCACCTGGAGTACTGTGGGCTAGTGGAGTCAATATCAATCTATCTTTTGAAATAATCCATAACTACAGAGAATTAATGTTGGGGATTTACATTTACCCTCAAAATATGTATTCATATTGCAGATGTGATATTATATAGCACACTAGGAGATAAAAAAAATCTCACTTCCAAACTCTTCAGACTAGCTTTGTCCTTTGGTGATTCGTCAGTGATTACTGACTTTTTACCAACTGCAAAATTCTTATGCAACGTCAACCAGGTTGTAGTTATAGATATGACATCTGATAGCCATGTACTCTGCAAATAGAAGAAAAACAAACCTGCATCTTTTACCACCACATCGAAAGGCCACACACTGTGTTCAGTAGACATTACAAATTTAGTAAAAATTGGTTGACTATCCAATTGGTTGACAGATGCGCTTCCGTATAACTGTAATCTCAGCACCGAGAGACAGGAAGATGGCCAAGTTCATATTCTGCCTGAGTGAACTAGCAAGACACTGTATCAAAATTAAAAAAAGAAAGCAGGAATGTAGCTTAGTGTTATGGCACTCATTGGATAAAAGATTGTAAATTTGTTGAAGCAAAACCACCAAATTCAATTCTGGAATTCTAGGATTTTTTTCTCTTCTAGTGTACCATCAGATGAATGACTTCATTTACTATTTTCGCATTCCAATTTGGATAAAGATGTACTCCATAACTTTTATAATAAGCCTTCTTAGAAATGACGAAAAAAAAACCAGAATAAATGAAACAAAACATCAAAGAGCAGAATCTCATTTTTCATGATGATACTATTCAGGAGGGTTGTGCTGTCTACTGCAAGTGCAAGCTACATGTATTTGTTCAATTTTCTTGGAGCCACATTTTTAAAAGGTAAATTTAATTTTACTAATATGATATTTTTTATTTAATCTAATACATTCAGCATATTATGTTAAGAAGTAATCAATATAAATGATATCACCTATTTTACATTGTTTTTTAACTGTCTTCAAAATCAAATGTGTATTTTATACACATTGAAAATTTAAATTTATGATATAGTCAAACAAAACAGGATAAAACCATTCCAACTGATGACTGAGAACTTTGAAAGACTTCAAAGCTATGAGATGGGGACTCATGCTTACCATAAAGTCTTATATACTCTTATCAAATCTCATACTAGGGAAACTATATGGTATTTACCCTTGTGATTTTGGTTTATTTCGCTTAAGAGAATGGTCTCAAGTCGTGATGATATGAACAGCTGTTTTGAAGAAAACATTATGACAGCTATTGCTGATTTATTATCATCCTTCTTAGAAGTCCTACCATGCTTTTTTTGTTCTACTACCATTGGTTCTATCTATCACATTGTGTCTTATTGGAATTTGAATATGTATGATAGTTCAAACAAAATTTTTTTTAATTGAAAATGAGATATTATAGTACCCATTGATCATTTTCTGTTATTCGGTTCAGAAAGCCCTGTAATTCTTTCACTCTATGCATGGCTTTATACTATTGTGTTATGTTTGACATTGTTGTATTTGAAACTATGCTCAACTATAGCAGAGTAAGAGATATGGTGTTAGCTACTGTTGATGTCCAGTTGTCTTAATGTAAAGTACTGTTTTGCCTATGTTGTCCTGTTTTGATCTGCTCTGTACTGCCCCCTTTTGTTTTATTCCCTTTCAAATTAATAAAAAAAAAGAAAATTTAAATTTAAACTAGTAACATTTGAAATTTTGAGTATCCGCATGTATCTGGTATCTGCCATCTCATACATTGTAGCTAAATAATGTACCCCAACAATGAATTATAAGCTACTCTTACCCACATGCTACCAAATTACTATCCATTATCATTTCCACATATAATTATATGCTTTGCAATTTTAACTGCCAATAGAATATGGGCCACAGATTTATAGTTGGTTGTTCATAACCTTTGAAAACATAGCTGTGCACATACTTCCTAATGTAAAAATTTTGGTAATTATAAATAAGCATAGATCACAGTTTTATTAGTCTTATAAAAAAGATTTTTTTAAAGTCCTCACAGGCAAATTCAAAGATTGATTCTTGGTAGGTATTTTTAAAAGGCAAGTGAAGGAATAAGCTATCTTGTTAGATTATCTGTTAAATGTAGATAATCATGCTAGGTACAGAAAGAAGAGAAAGTTGCCTTAAAGGTCACTAGATTCTTGACTGACAGCCCACTGGCAGTCAGTCACAGGGGGAAGTGCCAGAATACAGCTTCATCTTGTTAAAGTTCAGCAGAAAATCACTTTGTATTTTGTCAGGAATGGTGATTTCTCCCAGGAAAGAGGGAGTTGTGGATTATATCACTCAAAACTAATCTTTAGCTTTTCTTTTTTATAGAATAGTGTCATTTCCTCCTGTAAGTTCCTTCCTTCTCACATTTAATTTGTATACTTTGTAATTATTTTTTTGGTAAACTGTATAGTCCTATATATTGAAGTATAAAGTATGAGAGACAAAGATTTAGGAAATCAGGCAAAAAAATAAAAAGTTATGCAAGGCCATAAGTTTTATAAACCATTATTGGGAGTTTAGATTTTATGCTTAGCCTTCAGAAAGCCGTATCCACACTTGTAGCAGTAGAGCTAATCAAGGAAGTATCTTTCAAAATACACAGTACAATCACTGAGATCAGCTTTCTGGATATAGTCACACCTTCAAGCCTTTGAGTTTACACTGAGCCATGGAAACTCACCAAGAGTCAGTCACTACTTCACTTATCAGTGTTGGACAATCCCGCACCACCCAACTGATTTCCAATATTTTCTAACATGTTTTCAAGATCTTATATTTTAATAATCACTTCGTACTGTAGTATTCTTCTTCTATGCAGGTCTCAATATTCCTTTTCTTATTTCATGTAGATGCTCATTTGTCTGTACTAAGCCCTGACCAAAACACAAAACAAGACTCTTGACCTAATCTTTTCCAGGTACTTCCCAGATAGGCCATTTTTCTGAGTAGAATTGCAAGGAAGTTTGGTGTCCGTGTCAACCAGGTAACAGCAAAGAGCCAATCAATAAATGATTTTGTATGAACCATGAGGTGGCCCCACTCTGCAGTGATTCCATCCCCCAAACCTGTTCTTTGGACGCCTGGCTGCCACAATCTCCATAGTTCATCTTAAGCTTGACCATTTCTATCTCAGACAGATCACTTTATTTCTGAGATCACTTACTCTTCCTTCACTGGACGCCTTTAAAAAGTCCTAGATGTTACTTAGGTTTTTATGCAACATCTCTGATCCCATTTGCTGACTTTTGTGTGTAAAAGAGAAACTGAAGACTCTCTTTTTTACACCCGTGTCCTGTCAA
The DNA here is from genome assembly GCA_004027295.1 of Dolichotis patagonum. NCBI lineage: Eukaryota > Metazoa > Chordata > Mammalia > Rodentia > Caviidae > Dolichotis > Dolichotis patagonum. The sequence continues at coordinate 128,643 of PVJX010002098.1, read as the reverse complement.
AGCATTTGCTAAGCCACGGCTCCCCAGGATTTGGGCAGTTGGCTATTAAACCATCAGTATCTCCTGCAGCGACGGGAGGCAAACTTGTTGAAATGTAATGCACAACGCTTACTGATGTGAAGGGATCCCCCGACCGCGCCCACATCGCCAGCACCAAACAGGAGGACACCTGTGGCAGCTGGACCCAGCCGGGGTCCTTCTCCTAGACTGAGGACCCGGGGTGGCACAGTGCAACACACACAGCGCGGGTCTCCTCTGCAGGAGACTGCTGAGGTCAGCAAACTGTAATGCAGGATTTTTTCTTTTGCCAAGGACATCTCTGGTTAATGACAGATTCTAGACTATTTTACTCAAAAACACTGCAAAAGCGCAGCTCCCATCTAAATGGAAAAAAACAAAGAAGCAGAAACCTTAAAACCCCACCGTACAGTTATTCTAGAGAGACAGCTCAGAAAAGAGATTTGAGCTGTTACAGGTGGGAGAGTTCGGTGGAACAGTTTTTCCACAGCTATTATGGCCCCTGCGTAAGAAGATGCAATTCAGAGGGGCAGGTTCCTCCAAAGGCTGCCGCTGCCTGTGCGGTCCCTGCGGGTGGTACGGCCCTGTGGGGAGCAGGCACGCTTGCCTCCAAATGGGGTCCTTGAAACAGGGGTTCCTCAGGGCTGTAACCTCCAAGCAGGCATAAGCTGGGTTCCAAATTCGCGTAATTGGCGTTGCACCCTATTCTCTTTGCTGCTCATCTCTCTGGGAGCCAGATATGAAACACTGCTGGAAAATCTTGGCATGTATTTTTGTTATTGCTATTCTTTGTTTTCTCTAAAATTGAGAGAGAGTTTGAGAGAGAGGGAGAGAGAGAGAGGGAGAGAGAGAGAGAGAGAGAGGAAAAAATGTGTGTCAATTTGTTTGGTTTGTGTAAATGTGTATGCTCATTCTTTGCTGTATTTTATCTTTTCCTACCAAAATATGCTGAAAGTGTCAGACATATTTTGCTTCATATTGAGATGTATTTGTTACGGTTTATCAGACAAAAATTTCCCATATCTAAACAAGTGTGCAAATATCCCTAAAAACCTTGGCATTTGTGTGTAAAGAGGATGAAAATTGGCTGGCTGTGATTCTGTTGTTGTTAAAATTATTAAAAAATTTAGAATACCTTCCCTACAAATTTCGTGAGGGAAAAGGTAGAAGGTTATGGAAAAAGATAAATAATATATCTTATAGAGAAATATCTTGTCAGTCATTGCATGATTTTCCCTGTTTTATCATTTAACCCTCATAAATGCTTCTTAACACACAAATTCTATCTACTTCAAGGACAAAGTAAGTAAATTCTTGAATCTTCCATTCCTGATATATATATATATATATATATATATATATATATATATATATGCATGCATTCCATGTATTATACATGTAACATTGTATAGTGGTTTTCAAATGTTCATGGGTACAGTACGTGTACACATATGTACCTAGAAGCCAGTTGGTATATAAAGCTTAGACTATATTTTTCCAAGAATTATTATACCCGATTGTTATTAAAAGGACAAAAGGAGGATAAAAAGACTAGAGAAAATTGAATACTATGCTCTTAATTATATGTTACTTTGAGTAGATAAAGGGGGCAATTAAAGAAGAAAACAAGATTTCATAGGCATTTCCTCAAAGCATGCTGTGAACTCCTCATTTGATCCTGACTTCAAACACAGGTGTGATGCCACAGATAAAAATAAAATCTCCTCATGGTATTGTCTCACCGCATCATGGTTTCCAAACAGTGTCTGTGACTTTTTCACCAGCCACGGGCATTAGCCTTGCTTCCCAATGTGTTTGACAGTTTCAAGGTACTCGTTTCCCTCTCAAAGGAGCAAGATTTTTCCAGGCGTTGTTGATGGTTAGCATGGGGAAAACTGTGCATCAAAGGCAGGGTTCAAAGCAACTCATAGAAATATTTTCATCAAGAGCCTTGTTGCTATGAACACAGAAGTCCCTGCATGGGTGGGTAAGGCAGGGATCACAATCATCTGTGCATAAAAGCTCCTGTTAGCCAGTTGACTAGAAATTCCCCTTTCTCCAGTCCTGTGTACCTTTTTGTGAACAGTGAGTGTGCCTCTCTGTACAAGTGGTTATTTCTGCAGTTTACATGTGCACAAGTTACAAATGCATATGATCATCTAGTGTTCACTTTCAATGATAGATTGATATAGAAATTGCAAATGATATAAAAATAGCTCATTAGGTAGATTGAGTTAGGCTGAAGTACATATACATATATTTAGATTTTTATCATGTCTGTATGTGTGTGCAGATGTATGAAATAGGTACACATGCATACCTAAAAGGCAGATGGTTATAATTCTAGTGATAGAGATGGCTTATAAAATCAGTTAACTTGGTGATATAACCCAAAGAAAAGAGGTAAACAGAAGTCACATGTCTGGGGAAATTTTTAGAAACTACCATTTAAAATAGAAATGATCAATTAAAGTGCCAGGAGTTCAGAAAGTTCATCAAGATCCAGTCCACTAAGAGCCTTCAATGTCAAAATAGTATCTTAATTATAAATCAAATGCAACATCCATCTGATATTTACTGCCACGGACAGGCAGTGTATAATTGTTTTCCCATTAAACATGCTGCATCAGGAGTGGGAGATGTTTGCTACGGTTCCAACAAGATCATTGCCTAAGAGAGGGCAAAATTGGTTTGTGTGTCTGAAAAGCCCATTTTTATTGGCAGTGTTCCTCAGTTGCTTCTGCGTTTCCTTCTTTTGTTTATTTTAAATTATCACAGATATGCCCTCAACATTAAAGGAAGAACAGAAAAGTCATAGGAAAGTACAGAAATAAGCAAAATTGATGATCTGATGCAGTAAAATGGCAAACCTCTGTTCTTCATTGGTTTTCTGTGCCTGAATTCAACAAATATTTTGATTTTGTTCATTCCAAAGGAATACATTCACTTTTTAAGGATTACTTTTATTGACATAAAATTTACTTAGCATCAAATCACTCATTTTAAATATTCGGTCATGTTTTACGATGTTTATACATGTGTAGACAGTATATATGCATGTGCGCAAGTATAGATAGGTGGATAGATAGATGCATATTCACACATCTGTTTGTATAGTTGCTTATATGATTTGCAGTGGGAGACTAGTGTCCAAGTGACATGATGATGCAGATTGAAACACTCTGGGATACACATTACATTGGAAGTTAGGAGACCTGAATATGGATGTTTCGGAAATCCTGATCAATAATATCTCTCTTCTTCTCTAATGAGGTTCTGCACCCAAGGAGAAATGAGGTAAAGGAGGAAGGTGAGACTGCGACAGTGATGAACTGAATCTAACTTGTGCAAGCTTGTGAGAGCTTCTCATTTACATCCCTTGATCACTCCTCATTCAATGATGTCCTTGGGCATGGCTGAAGCAAGACTTGGTGGAATTATTTACACCATGGAACCCTGCAGATCCTGCAAAGGGTTTTTCATTTTTTTCTTAAAATGTTGCATTAAGCATTCACTAGCATGCCCTTATTAGGAGACAAAGTGTCACTATTAATAATAGAAGCAATATTGGTGAAATGTTCTCTCAATACTGAACTTTGGATGTAGATTTGTCATGTTTGTCCTTTGAGCCTTGTGGATTTGGACTCCATCGGCACAGTGGCTGAGTTCTCAAAGGAGTTCACAGCACAGTCAATGGATGCTATGGTTTGTGTTTAAACATCCCCAAAAGCCTCGTGAGGTCACGGGAGCAGGCCTTTCCAAGGTGGCTGAGTTGAGTGTTATTGATTGGTTCATTGTCTAGTGCTGGAATTGGTGGTGTGAGTACTACACACACTCAAGGGCATGTCACCAGCATACAGTATAAGGGAGGGAAGGAGACATGTTTTTCGCTTTTTACTCTGTTTGCTCTTGTTCCTTTGACTGCCATGGTGTTTGTCCTTAGCCACGCCATCCTGCCTTGGAGTCAGCTGATGATGAACTGAAACCTACGAAAACCTTAAGCTAAATAAACCTTTCCTTCCTTTATCTTGGGCATCAAATGTTTTGTCTCAGCAATGAAAACAAAAGTAACTCAAACAATAGATGTCAAAATTCATGACCTGCTCTGGTGGATCTATTAGACAGAGAGAGATATGTTTACCCTCTATGCTGTGCCCTTGTTCTGGATAATCTGCCCATTGCCCTAACCACTGGATCGCCTTGTCCCACTCTGCCCTTGTTTTGATCTGTGAGATATGAAATTCACTTCCCAAACAAAGACAGACAAAACAAAGTTAGGGGGTTACATCAATGTTACCCCTCACTTAGAAGTAAATAAGGAACAGGGAGAAAAGCTATCCCACCCTTCCTAGGCATCTCAACAAAAGATTCAGGCCAGGTTAGCCTGTCAGTTGCTGTGGCCTGTCCTTAATGGTCTTGTGAGAGTAGTTTCTGCTTCTAAAATAATCTTTAAGAATTTCCTCAGATGTTTTCAAAAGGCCCTCTGGTGCGATGTTTCTATTATTTACAATTCTAGGTTTCTATATCTGTAGTTTGCTGCAACAAAAGCTTGAATTTTATTTTAGTGCATGTATATATTCAAAAAAACCTGATCCTTTCCACCCTGCATCCTGTCTTTCAGCAGGTCACTTTTGAAAGCTTTTAACAGAGGGCAAATAGGAAGGAACTCTGACCTTCTTTTCTATGGGACCAAAGTCAGGGTGAGCAAACAAGCTGTTATATTAATATATATGGAATAGAGCTATACTGTGCTACTATCCAGGAGCCGAGGTAATGCTCTCATTCCCTTCTGAGTCAGTTGTTGGAAATAATTGCCTTTTCATCTTATGCAACCTCTAGCTATAGATTCTTTTAGGTTTGATGTAATTCAGTAATTGTTAAGGAAGCCGGAGATCTTCAGGCATCTGCGTGCCTCTCTTCTGTATTTCTGCTGCTTACAGAGTTCTTAGTATTCTGCCAGGTAACTTTTTCTTCAACAACATCTGAGTTTGTTGAGGCAAGGGTTGTGTCTTTCCTGTGTATCCCTAATGTGTGTTTGTTATGAGAAGAGCCTATAATAGTTACAAGAAGAAACCAAGCAATTCCTGACAAGTCAAGATGTACTAAGGTACAAAACTAACTACATGTCTTAATCACTTTCTCATTTTTGGAATAACTAACACCGTAATTTAAAACAGTAGACGGACATTTGGGCTCAATCTCAAAAGTTTCAGTCAAAGATCGGCTGGCTCCAGGCTAGGCTCCAAGGGCATAGTTGAAGGGTATGGCAGAGGAGCGCTGCTCACATCACGGAGGTCAGGAAGTAGAGTGAAAGGGCAGAAGCAGGGAGGGAGAAGGACCTTTCCAGGATACAGCCAGGGGGCCTACCTTTTCCCATCAGGCTCTGCGTCAGACTGAACACTTAGCTCTGTGGATTAATTCACTGACAAGCACAAACCCCTGTGACCCAATCACCCTCACTAAGCCTCATTTTTGAACACGAGTCCTTTGGGGGCAGTCAGGATCTAAACCATAACATCAAGACTAGCAACCTACTTTCCTAGTTTCTATACTTCAATATTTAGGAGTTTCAGAAGAAAAACCCAACAACCTGAAACCAATCTGAAATTAGTGTTGTTTTTTAACTAAAGGTAACTCTTTGGCTTCAACTCAGTTCAGCATTACAGTATACAACCATGTGTCCTATTAATGGAAATAATTCCCAAATCAGGAGACAAATCAGGACTCATGAGTGTGATTGCAAAACCCAATGTAGAAGTTACTTTGGTCTTTCAAAGTACCAGAACAGCAGAAAACATTCCTGCTATAGAAGGCCAGACCTCTTTGCAGGCAAGAACCATATATCTTTACAACTGCTGGTATATCAGAGTAACCAGAGCCAAAGTTTTGTTAGCCAAAGAGAGCCAAATTGGGATGGCAATGCTCTAACTTTTCAATATCTCCTAGAAGCAGGAAGGAAAAACTATAAACTGTTTTTAAAATTCTTAAACATATTTGTAGATCACCCTTTATATGCCGGTACCAATAAAATCAAAGGGCAGAATAATTATGCAGGTGGCTCATCTGAAAAGAATGAGCAGTCAATGTGTGTTAAAAACCGGATAGATTTTATTCAGACAATTGCTGTCAGGAGGAAGACTTCAGGATAAACCCAGGTTAGCGCCATTGAAACCAAAGGCCGCAGGCTTTTACACTGCCGTCAGAGAAGGTATCAAAGTGACTTGGATACAGTTTGCCAACTGGTGCTATTGATATTAATAGGGCTCCCACATTGTCATAGAGACTTAGAAACATGGGCGTGGTCATTCTTGAAGAGTATGTTTTAGACTGATGGCTTCCAGATCATTGAGTAATAGATTGTTGTTGTATAGAAGATGCATCTCAGTGGAGTAAATAAAACATTGACAAGTTTTCTTTAAAGTAAATGCTGTAGTGAGAAATGGGGACACACACATATAGTCCCAGCATTCAAGAGGCTGAGGCAGGAGCATGTTGAGTTCTAGACCAGCTTTTACTATATGGAAAGATGTGTTTGAGTTTTTAAAAATTAAAAATAATAACTCAGTAAGTGCTGTAATAAAAAAGAAGTCAATGTCCCACTTTCATACGCTGAGTGTAACAAACAGTAAACTCTTTTGGTGGCTTACTCAAGCAGTTATTTCAACCTATTGGGACCCTGATGTCATCCTAAGAAAACAGTCTTGTGTTGATTGAAGGTTTGCTTGATCTACTGGATTCTCCTGTGTTGGGGATAGGAGAACAGAGAGCTTAGGGGGCTATTTTGTTTGAGAGTTTTGCAGTTCTCCCTAGCAAGAAGGACATTTGAATGTATGGTATGTTTAGTAAGTAATCCTTTAAAAAGAAAGAAACAACATTTCACATTCATTCTGAATGACTATAGAAACTAATCCATGAAAGATTTTGATGCAGAGATATACTGTTGTAATCACTGTTTCATAAATATCCGTGGCAAAAAGTGATATCTCTTTGGTCTTTGGCTTTGCTCACACCCACTTAGGAATATGCCTGGTTTCAGTAATAACCATTCTTATAGCTGCTTCAGATGTCAACCTTCTGCCTTTTCTAGGTTTGAAAAGAGGACCATGAGAAATGTTTAGGGGCTGGACTTTCCTGGCTCCCTTCAAGGAATGGGACACCTCAAGGTTCCCCCTGGGAGATGTTTCCAGTAGTTAAAGCCGAGGTCCTACAGCCATCTATCCCCCTGAGCACAGATTCTCTTGTACTGTATTGCGCTTGCCTTTTTCTGTCACCCTGAGCTGGTGTGTTGTTTTAGGGTGTAGTCTTAAGTAATCACTCTTGTGTCCCCCTGTCACTTAGGCGCAAGTTAGAGGATTCATTGTTACGTCTCGTTTGAGCAGCTGTTACATGTTACATACCACACGGGCTCCCAGTCTAGCTTTGCACAGAAGAATTAGATCCCCGAACACCCTCCCAATCATATTTCACAGCAGCCCCCCCTATACTAACTTATTCTCCACTTCCACAGGATTCCTGGGCATTCTCTGTGTAGATTCCATCTTACCTCAGTACATTTGTGTATTCCGCTCCATCAGCTTGGAATACCACTCTTGAGTTCCTATCTGGAGAAGTAATATGCATCTTTGGGGCCCAAATATGCTGTCATCTTTTCTCTGTTAATGTATCTGACTACCTTTAGTCTGGCTTTGTCATTCTCTCTTCTGAAATACTAAACCTGTTTGTACTAATCACTTACTGCACAACAAGTTACTAAAGACAGTCACATACCTCCGCCATGACAGACTAGAATTCTGTCTCAGTAGGGAGGATTCTTAAATCCTACTCAGAATTTTATTATTATTTAATGTCTCCAAACTCATTTATTCATTTATTTGTTTCTTCTTAGGAGAAAATTTACTTTATATGACAGCAGACAGACAATCCATACAATGTTCTTTGACAGTAACAAGAAAGGGAAACAGCATCTTTCCTCAAACTGTAAGCACAGACTTTAGGGTTGAATACCCCGGTTCAATTTTGACTTTGTAGTATTTTAGTATCCCTGACTTGTGGGAGCTTTGCTTATCTCATGTGATGTTTATTGGCTTTGTTTATTTTAGCAAATTGTACATTGAGCGTAAATCAAAGTAGCTATAAGGCTGACGCAGAATGGATTCAGACTCCAATTGCACAGTCTCTTGACCAATCTGATGAGCTACATTTTTTGTGGTTAACACAAGTAATCACAACCAAAGTAAAAATGTTATTCTTGTCAATTTTATTTCCATTCAGAAAGGAAAGTCAGGAATCATGTAAGTAAACAATGAATATAAAACAGGGATGTTTTTCATTTGGGAAAGGAAATGAGTGAATGTGAATCATTTATCTAGTCCCGTACGTAGGTATTAAAAATTTTTTGATTAATTTTGTTTTTCTGCACAACAGAGATAATTTGGATTACCAAATCAGGTTGTACTCTCATCCAAAGGCCAGTGGCTTTGTGCATGGCCTGGTTTTTCTTCTGGTAGTTTTCCTTTATTCTCACCCTGAGATGATGTGGACTTTGGATCCACACTGACTCTGGCTAGCCAAGTTTTGATCTTACCATACTGGGAGAAACAGAATCAAGTGCTAGTTCTGTATCAAAATATTTATCACTTCTTGGCAGTAGTAAAGGTGTGGTGACTTTATCATCCTAGTGCAGGCTTCCTGCGAGCTCAGAGGAGGAAGCATTTTCCTGAGCTCACTGTCATCATTAACGTTCTGCTTTTCCCTTTAGTTTTTCCCCCACTCTAGAAATAAATGATGAAAGCATGGAATATGCAGATGGAGGAGAATGCTATTTGCTTTACTCTATCTTGAGGTTACTGGAGTGCATAACCCAGGAACGCTGAACAAATGTTTATTGTATCTCTGTGGGGGGGGCACCCTGTTGAGTGTAGCTAAAGAGGAGGAGGTTAATGTGCTGTTTGTCCGCCAGCGCTCAGCCGATGGACGGGGCACGGCAGCGCCACCTCCAGGCTGAAGGAAGAACAGCACACGTTCTCTAGAGATTCAGCGTGGATCTGGATGGGTTGGTTGATTTAAGAGGGGAAGATGTTAGATCAATAACAAAGATTTCTTGGGAGCTGAAATTTGAAAGCAAAACCATGCAAAGTGGAATCTAAGCTTGAAACAGGTGTAATAAAGAAATAAAAATTAGAACAGAAATTAAGGAAATTGAAAACAAAAAATTAGAGTAAGTTGACTAATGAAGAACGGCTTCTTTGAAAAGTTCAATAAAATTTATCAAGTGAAGACACTAGTTATCAATATTAGAAATGAAAGAAGAGTTTATCACTGAGGATACCACGGCCTTTAAAAGATAAATACAAAATTTTGTGAACAAGTCCTTGCCTACATTCTAGTGTCTTGATTTGTAATGAAACTTGCTCATTTCTCTAAGGTTATCTGAATCAGACTTCTTCCATAGGTTGGTTTTCATGGATCATCAAAGACTTTAGTTGTGATTGTGTAAGAATCCTACCAGTGACCTGTGACTTGCAAACTTAAAACTCTCCATTCTACCTAATCAGGAGATCTGCTTTTTCCAGGTGAAAAAAATTCCAAACAGTTTCAGAACTAAATTGACTTTACAGCTTACTGTCTTGTGGAGTCACAAGTATAAAATACTATCCTGTCTCTCCCGTGAATAAACTTTATCTTTCTTACGTAAGCTTAGACATTTTGTTCAGGAAAAGTTTCAACTACCCCACTCAACTGACACTTCTTACTCTGTGCCAAGACCCTCTTGCGTTTTCTAACTGTTGCAGTAAGCAGGCATGCACTGTGCCATTCTGGCCGCTAGGTGGCAATTCTACCTCCTGTTGGTTTGGAATTGCTATTTCTGTCCTCCCCGGCTCTTTGCTTTCAGAAACAATGTCTACCGAGATGCTTTCCAAATACCTTGAACATGGAGTCCCACACGCTTGTTTACTTTTATCACGCCTCCCTCTAGAACAGGATTTCTTTTTATTGACAGAAAGCATGATTTCACTTGTGTGTTTGTCCTTCCCCAGAATTTCAGAATGCCTGACAGATGATAATCCCTCACCATGCCTCAGAGAAGTAAGAAGGTGATAAAGAGGGGAAGGAAGAGGTGGAAAGAAGATATAAAGCAAGGAGCATCAGTTGCTTTTGATGTGACCATTCTTCCTCTAAAGCAGGCACAACACTGAAACACCAAGAATGAGGCACAGGCTGATTTGATGCTAATTGGGATGAGAATGGGAGCATGGGGTGAGCTCACAGAGGAAGGACAGGGATTGACCCAAGGCCGGCATTTGAGGAATGAGTCCCATGAATAGCTCTGACCATCAGAACGGCTAGGGAAGCAAAACTGTTACAGAAAAGCATACTACGAAGCCAAGTTAGAAGATGGCAAACCCAGGGAAGAGCGTATATTCAGAATGCATCAGAACTCAGGGTCTGTAGCACCTCTGACTGGGTCTGCACACACCTCCCTTGCACTTGTTATGACTTCTGAGGCCTGAGCCAGGGAGCTTTAACTTCACTCTTACTGCATGAGAAACAGCTAACAGTACAAATTTCAAGAACCGAGTAACAGGAAGTGGACAGAGTGGTGGGCAAGGTGACTGCAGTGGGAAGGGCATGGAGCCTTCAGAGGAGGGTGACATGAGGTCACTCGCTGGGTCATACTCGGAAAGGTCTCGGTGGAGAGAAGGCCCGGCTGCAGGTGGAACCGGCTCCCACCATTGCATGTGTAGGGTCACAGAAGACAGAAGCTGACAGATGCAACTTCAGTGGGATCGAGACACATATTTCCCTTAAAAAAGCTTAATGAACTTTCCCTGACCCAAAAATGGTTTCGGGTCAGAAGTAGTTCTCTCTGAACATATTCGTTCTGCTAATTAAATACTCATCACCAAAACCTACGGAGATTCCACCGGGCAAGACCACCGAAAGATGCGAGCAATGATTCAGCCACAGTTAAAATGTTTACCCCGTCCTGTTTCAGCTGCAGAGCCTTCTGCAAAATAGATCTGAGGATCTTTTCCATCCTTTGTTTTCATACTCCAGCAAATGAAGAAAGCATTTTGAGCCCTAATCTACTGTTCTTCTACAGATGTCTGAAGTGCTAGCCTTGGCTTTTTCACACGTGCTAAGAAAAGCTTTCATTTACTCATTTCATCTTTTTCAGCTTGATGAATTTGTAAGTCATTCAATATCACTCCTGTCCAAACTTTAAACCTGGCATTCAAACCAAGGAACAAAAATTGACCAACAGACCTCTGGCACCAAGATTATTGATTATTTTCCTACGACTCAAATGTAATGTCAAACACAGTTTTTAGCCACGATGAAAAATTATTTATTGCACCACAACTTGGAAATGAAGTATTTTTGTGTGAGCTTAAATATTATGGCTATCTTACTGGCTTAATAAATAGTCTCATACTTCAAAACAAATCTTTCGATTTGGTAACAATGCAAAGAGAAGCATAAAACTAAGAGAAAATATATGGTCCCCCCACACTGGGCTTAGTTTAAATAACAAATCATTTGCAGAACAGGAGAGGTATGCGTAACATTCTATGAGTTGCTGCCGTGAGTTCCTTCCTGCATAACTCAGAACCCATGACACATAATTGACAGAGAGATGTAATGACGTAATTTGACAGAGAGCTAGTAAAAAGGAGAATCTCTAACAACAAGAAATATGGAAATCTCTCTCTCTCTTTCCTCTTTCTCCCTCTCTCTGTCTCTCTCTTTCTCTCCCTCCCTCTCTCTCTTTCTCTCTCCCCTCTCTATCTCCTCTCTCAAGCTTGGGAGGTCTTCCTTTGCTTAGTATTAACATACCCCTTTGGAAATAACTCCATGGACTTTTGTAGAAAACAAGCTTCAAATCATAAAGCAGCCTTGGATAGTAAGCAGTCTTATAAAGAGACAGTGCTCATAAATGAGTATAAAAATGTGAATATTTAAAGCAAGCTGTAGAAATTATTTTTGGAAGCATGCTAATGTCCTCACATTTTACACTTAACTGATTTATGAGAAATTTGTTTTTATTTTCATTTAGCAACATTGGGTAGTAAAATATTTGGACAATAAGTGCATAACATGTAGTAGGTGCCAAGGATATTTCTAGTATCCAGGTGCACTAGTAAAAATTTAAATAGCAGTACAAGTGAGTTAGAGGTCATGCTAGAGTATATTTAAATCCAACAGTCCAAACATTCCTAATTACCTCTAGTCCTACGTCATCCTCTTTCTTATAGTTCTTACAGGACATTTCAGTGTATTGAAGGACAGACACTCAAACCAGTACACTCCCCAAATGTCTGCTGTAGCACTCTTTACAATGTCCAAAGAGTGGAAACAGCCCAGAAGTCCAGCAATGGATGTGTGAAGGAAGAAAATACATAATACAGTGGGGTGTTATTCAGACATATAAAAGAAGGCAGTGCTGATTCATGATGTAACAGGGATAAGCTTTGGAAACACGATGTTAACTGAAAGAGGCCAGCCCCCCCCCCAAAGCCACATAATGTATAACTTCATTGTATGAAATACACAGAACAGGTACATCCCTAAAGACAGAAGAACAACTGCTAATTTCAAAGGGCTCATGGTAGGTTGATGCATGGAGAGAAGCTACTTAATGAGTATGGAGCTGTCTTCTGCAGCAAAGATAGTATTTTGCAAAGTGTCAGTGATGATAGTCTCAAGACACTGTGAGTACAGTAAATCCCACATGACGCTGCATTTTACAGAAATGGTTAATTTTGTCTTGTGCAAATTTAATTCAATCAGAACATTTAAGGTGTCCTGATACTTAAGTAAGCTGGGTGTATAAACTTTGCCTGGTGAAGGATCATGTTCCATTGTTGATTTGGTGGATGACAAAAAGCTTTAAAATTGCCAAGTCCAGTCTGGGTAACCATGTCTAGACAACATCCCAAGTAGAAACTTCTTTACTTCAAAATTACTACCGTGACATTTATTCTTGAGTTGTGGACCCAGGTCCTAGCTGTCTGTTAAAAACAAAAAAAAACTTTCTCGGTGGGAGAAGTGCTGTCTGTGAACCAGCAGACAGCCATTCAGTTCTAATTTACCCGAAAACTTCATCTTGACTTAGAGCTTGGAGTGGAGTAGAAATTTCCAAGAAGAGGGGAGGGAAGCTACAACATAGTGCAGAAGGCTTTAAAGAAGAAAATAAAAGAAAATTAATAGATGATTCACTCTACACACTAAAGAAATATTGATAAAAACTAAAAACTTTTTAATTGAAAAGTAAATAGTCACTGCTAAATCCATTTATCCACATAAATCAGGTCAACCATTGTGGTTTCTGTTTAATACATGGACTCATAATTTCTTTAGAGTGGGGAAATTCTCGCTTACAGGGATGAAATGTATATTACATTATTGCATGGGGAACATTTCTGTAAACTCAGCAAATGATACTTAAATTCTTGGTTTGTAAAGATAAAGTGAGTAGAGACAGTGAAGGTCAATCAAAATTTAAGAAAGAAAAAATAATCTCTAAAATTTGCTTGTTTGTTTTACCATAATTTGATAGAAATGTTTCTGAAATTGATTTTACTGGCATCTACAATAAAATTTAAATAACCTCTGTAATCCATTTGTTCTTGAATGCACACACATATCTACTCAGAAAATCAATTATTTTAGTCAACATTTTTATTTTTCTAAATGAATTTGTCATCTGCTTTTGCTTTTTAATTTTGTTACCATCATGGTAGATAACCCATGTTTAGTTATAAGTTAAAATCAGTACTAAAATATGTCTTGATCCATACAAAACACATCTATTGCTCCCTTTGATAATACGTAAAATCATTTTGTTCATAAATTGATTCTCTATGCTTCTCTCATAGGTGTTTTTATAATGCCTTTGAAATTCTTAAAAATTATAAATGCATTAGAAAATGTCACACATGTTTAATTTCAACTAAGTGCTCTGAAAGATGCAGGTTTCTAGAACAATACCAAATATTGTATTAGTTACACATTTCCCCCAGAACTCATCGACTGAAAACAATAAATATGTATTACTCATAGTATACATGGATCAGAGCTTTTGGGAGCGCCTTACCCTGCTTGTTCTGACTAAGGCTTCCATGGGTCTTTTGTCAATGTATTAGCCCCAAATATAGGCCCCTAACCCTCATAGTGAAAAAGATGTACCTCAGTAGGTGTTTCTAGATCTTAGAAGACCCTCCTAAGCCCATTTCCTGGCTACTGAAAGCCGTAGGAGATATACTTTGGAATTTGCTCACATGGGCCTCTATATGTAGTTCTCTAATGGCAGGAAAAAGAGTTTCCTAGAGCAAATAATCAAAGGTAATAACAGAAAACATCAACACGGGAGCCATGGTCATGTAGGATTTAATATTTGTGATAAGAATCCATTGCTTGTATGACTTTCAGCATATTCTAGTCATGAGAATCAAATACCTTCTTTTCAGCCCACACACATGTAGCAGAGATTCTATCAGAGCCTTGGCTTTCAATACAAATATGGCCATTTTGTGTCTTGCAAAAAATACATAATGTTGTTAAAACCTTAGCACTTCTTTAGTTTTATTCTCTTGTAAGAGGTTGTAACAATGCAATCCTCAAAATGGTGGGAAGAGTAAGTAATTTCCTGAAAGATAAAAACCAAGATGGGATTGCGTAGACATTTATGGAGGATCGGCACCAAATGTGTGTGTGTGTGTGTGTGTGTGTGTGTGTGTGTGTGTGTGTGAGAGAGAGAGAGAGAGAGAGAGAGAGAGAGAAACTTGTTTATTGAAAGTTCTTAAATACTTTCAATTTGCACAACTGGCAAAGAAGTTGGTCTGGCCACTGGCTGTTGGTTGGTAGATTATGTAAGATCATCATTCCTCATCATTTTCTGTGATGTTGTCTCAGGGCAGATTTGGTCTCTGCTTCATTTAGCTGCTGAGGCATTTTGGATGGTCCCCTAGTTGATGGAAAGACATAACATACAAATGGAAACAGTTACACATTCTGAAATTTTAAGCAAAATAATGGAAATCCTAAGTGTAAATAGACTTTCTATGCAAGAATCATCTTTGGAGACATTGGGAAAAAACAACAGAATTTGTAGTATAGCATAGCCCTTTTAATTCCAGAGTTACAACACCATCCTATGAGACCAATAGAAGCAGTACTTCTATTAAGCAAATGTTTACAAGCTCTCTATCTGGAAAAGCATCTTCATTAAGTAGAGTTTTAGGGGGGATGTGTGAAGACACCTACCTTTAGCTACACTGGTGTGTGTTTAATAACTTGTAGCATTTTCCTTAAAGGCTGTGTCTGCCTCTGACTTTCTTCTATCCCTGAAATCACCATGATTTTAATTTCTCCTCATTTATATTTCTACTGCTGTTTGACAGAATGAACTATTTCTGAATAGCAGCTTTGAACTTTTGTGAAATGAAATTTTCAGGAACTATTTCTCTCTCTCTCTTTTTAACTTAAAGGGTTGGTGTGATGGGTCTCAATCCGTACCTTAGGCAGACTCCTGTCAAAAATCTTTGACCTGATGTACAGAGTGTGGGATCATGACTTGTATGAAGTGATGATTTCTGCGGTTTTGCTTTCCAGTAAATCTCTTTGAGTGGCTGAGTTACAGGGAGTTTTCTGCTCTTGCCAATGTATTGATGCAACTGTGAAAAATGCTGGGTACCCTGAGAACTCAAACTGTCCTGTGGAAATTTTGTGTTAACTCATCTCTAGATGCGCTATGCTGGGCATTTAAGACAGAATCAGTAAATGTTTTATTGAATAAAATATATAGCAAAGGAATTGAAGAAGCATATGAAGAATTCAGAAGTAAGGACAATCATATGAATAGCCATCAGTAAGATGCATGCAGTCCTCTAGGGAAACTGGACAGAAAATGACCACTTACCTGCCTAGCAGGTCGATTCTTGTGATGATCATTATGAGAAATATGGAAACTATATTCCAAAATGTAAAAATTTATAAATAATAATTATTTATTTTTTAACATCAGAAATTGCTGGATCTTCTAAATTAAAATTTCCCTTGTATGAATGGAAAACAACGTAGGTTAACCTGCAATAAATAAGCATTGATTTTATTAGAATTGGTTCCCATTAATCAACATACATGTTTGTGAGTGTTGGTGGTGTTTATATATTTTATATGTTTTTCTACTCAAGAAATGAAAATGAAGTACACATATGATATAGTTTCTGTCTTCAAGAAAGTTTAAGCAGAAAAAAAGGATATTTATCTCTACCGCGAAACCAGTGACCATACTGCATATTATTAGCAGAGAGATAATTTGTGATAGTAAACAATATCTTGTATGCAAGTACTGGAAACTGTGCCAGTGTTTCTGGATTTATATGCATAAACTCACAGTTATTTTATGTTAACTATAGTATTTTGACATAACTTATGTTCTATAAATTGTAGAAAAAGGATTGAGGTTGGGTGAGAAGCAAAACAGGTTCCTGACCCCATTTGATTTCCTCCAACACACTGTCTTTTCAGGGCTTGAGAGCAGTGGCAGTTCTCGGGTTTATGTGTGGTACCATTTCTTTTTCTTGTTTAACATCTGGCCAAATTGACCTGGGTTTTAGAGAAATGGTGACTGGAAAGTTTTCCCTCAACCTTTTAAAAATAAATATTTTGCATCCTAGAATAATGTTAGGTAAAAAACAGAGAGCACAGCAAGACCTCCCTCCCTCCTTATCAACATCACCCACCAATAAAAGCTGTGAGTTAGTGACTTCAGTCACCTGGTTAGCCATTTTAAATAGCTTGCCCAAGGTTAGAGTTAGTACCAGGATGTGTGAACCTTATAGGATGGATGTAGGTTAGGCATTATTTATGGATCATTCTGAATTCCATGGGATAACTGAGGAAATTGAAGCTTAGCAAGATACTGATGTTAAAAATTGCCAAGAATTAGAAGGGACAGCAGTGGATTGAACTTGGTCCTTCTCTTACTTTCTGCTGCTGCTTCTGCTTCCTTTCTTTGTTATCGGCTTCCACGTAGGTTCCATTTTGAGTATGCATTCCCTCCCAACTCCTAGGATCTTTAGAGATTAAATGACACCAAAAGTAAGAAAAAGAATTCATCTAGGAATAGTGGAAATGGTGTAGGCTTTGGAATCAAAAGTGATATCAAATGTTGTTAACTTCACTTAGTGGCTTTGTGACATTGAGTTATTTGCATTTATGCTTCCACTTGGCCCACTCATTCATTCATTCATTCATTCAGTTCCACAATATCCAGCTAGTGTGATTGTATACTGGCCTTCTGACACCAGAGAGCTGTGGGAAACAAAGCAAAGTCCGATCCCCAGGGAACTGGCAGTCTTATGGGGCATACAAAAAAAAAAAGGTGTATTAGATATAGTCACATAGCTGGGAATGAAAAAGACAGGTACTAAGAGAATGAATATAAAATAAGAAGTGTGGATAAAGTTGGATAATTTAAATGCAATTATTGTAATGTGCATTGAAATATATTGTTGATAAGCAATGTGACACAGTTTTCCTATTCCCAGTAATGGTGGCCATATTGCAAAAAAGCCAGTTAAAATTTTCTTGGGAAGAGTACAGTTAAATTAACAGGTAATCCAAACCAAGTAATTTTTACTGGGTGTGTAAGGATTTTTCTTGACACCACTGAAGTTGTCTTGAGTTGTAATAGCTACAATTGGCCCAGATTAACTCTAGTCAGATATTTTGCACATTTTTAAGCAAATCATATAAATATACATTGAAGTGGTATGTGGAGCTTCAGAGCTGGACCCTGGCCCCCAGAATGCGACCAAATCTTTGACATGAGCTTAAGATAATTTTTATTCTAGCTAGAATGAAGTCACCTTTTCCCTAATTGGTCCACATTGGAGAGATACAGGTGGTTTTGTATTTACCCAGGACCATGCTTCTATCAGGAAGGCCCCAGATAAATTGTGCATTGTGCGATTCTGGATTTGTGTGCCACATTGTTCATGCACACAGCATCTGGTCCTTGTACCCTGAGACCGCATCATTATGGGAAGGACCAGGGAGCAGATGGCAGAATAAAGAGCAGATCCAAATGACATAGTGCTCATCTCTGCATAGCGAGGGTAAGAACTTGCAGAGGAGAGGCACATGAGGTCCAGCTCATGTTCAGAGCCCAGCTGACCTTAGTTAGTCCTTTAGATTTCAATCTATGTGTGATGGGAAGTCACTAAAGTGTTTCGGCCAGGGGATTGGCACCATTCCACTTCCTTTTCAAATGTGACATTGTCCATGGAGGTAATTCATATATAATATACAGGATGGACAAAAACATAAATACTTAATATTTAGGAGGCAAAAAAGCAAGTTGAGGCACAATGACAGTGAGAACAAAGAGATTATTCAAGCCAAAATGAAAATGGTCTTTCAGGAATCATGAAATCTAGTCTTTTGGTGTGAGCACTCAAAAAATACCATCTGAGGACTCCAAAATTTTAGTGATCAAAAAAATGAATATTACAGCATATCAGTTGGTAATTTCATTGGTTTACAAGGATAGTTATGGGTTGGCAATCAGCTCTCTGTGATGTGAGGTAGGAATTGTGCTAAGCAGACAGGACTTTTCCAAGATATTCACTTGTCTAATGCCATCAGTACATCTACAGAAAATTAAAATGAAGTGGCTAAAGGTTAACTTAACGAGATCGAGACTCCAGGAGGGTATGACTGCTGTTGCACAAACCATGTGCGTCAGACCTGACAGGAACTTACAGATCTACTTTCTTCATTTATGTCTTCACAGCCATTGTTTGAGATCAGTTGCAAAAATACTGCACCAGGCACCATCCCAGGAACAAAGCAGATTTCTGCAAATGGTAACTCTTTTCTAGCTCCTTCCTATATTTAATACAGAAGCATAGATTTCTGCAGACAATGAGCAGCTCTCAGAAAAGAGATGCTCAGCTGTACTGTCTTCTTGGAAAGTAGTTCACTTTTCTTTGTTCTTTGGCTGCCAAATGGGCCTGGGCCTGAAAGAGTGGTTTTTAAACACTGGCTTTTGCAAAGTCCTGCAGATGTGGGCAAACACAGAGCCAGAATCAGAAACTGAAGTTGAAGGGGGATTTTATCTAAGTGGGAGGAAGTTAATGAATGAGCAGATTAGCCCAAGTCAAGGGAAGAAAGAAGAGGGAGAGAAATGGATGCAGTGGTTGCGTATTGTAATATCCAGTGCCTCAAGGTGACCTTTCCTACTGCAGACACACACAGGACTAACAGGCCACCATGCAGCAAGTGAGGGTGCTCTCTGGGGCCACAAGCATCCACAGAGAACAGCTAGTGCTGAGCACAAAGAGGTCTGCTCAGTCTTCTTGCAAGCAGCTGATTGTGGGAGCACTTGAAGCTGAATACATGTGTGGGGCTGTAGTGTGGCCCCGGCATGGCTGAACTGAGAATGAGACACCTCAGGGGGCAAGACAGGCCAGGGCCAAGGCTACCTGAAGATTTTTTTCTAGATAGTTTTCCTTAATTAGCATCGTCTATTGCTCTGAGGGGTCCTTGAACCCCTCCCAAGATCCTGCTCAGGTTTCCTGCATTTTCCACTCAACTCCTTGCTTGTTCTGATTAAATACTGGCTGCCAAGGGTTAGTCCATCAGCCAGCTAGCAGACTTATGAGCTCTGCAGAGGATTTTAGTCCTCCTGCAGCTCTAAAGTTCATGCTGCTGGTCTCATTCCTTTGCACCTTCACTGACACCTGTTTGGGGGATTGGGGACCTGGCCACAGACCCCAACAGCTGATGAGTGGCAAAACTTGGTTTCAGAGCTGATGAAAGCAGCCCGAGGGAGCTGATGGCTTATAGAATTATTTCCAAAAGGAAAGTCTTTCAGTCAGACAATTGCAAGCTGGATCAAACTGGACTCCTCAAGCATACTGCATTTACAGAAAGTAATTTCACTCAGGTAAGAGCATTTCTTAGATCAGGGTTTGCCAATTCATTAATCTTTCCACTTAATCTTTAAGAAACTTCCATGTGCCTGGAACTCATTTAGGTGCTGGGGATGGAATATTGATCAAAGTCCTGCACTTTGTTAGAACAGAGTTTATACACATCTGGAGGTGATAGGGCTGAAAACAAACCCCAACAGTGCTACATATACAGCACATGAGATGGAGATAAATGCTGGGCAGAATAAAAAAGTTATTAAAGGATTAGCGAGTGGTCAGGTTGGAGGTGGTGGGAGTGGGAGGCATATCAAGCCAAGAAAGTGCTTCCTGAAATATAGAGGGTAACCAATACAGGGAGGAATCATGCTTCCTGTTATTTGGTGGTGGATCTTTCTGGCATAGGCAGGAATAGGAAAGGCACAGCACAGCCAAGGTGAGATGAGCAAAGGAAGGAAGGCAGCTGGAGTCCGAGAGGTTACGTCACCATATAGGCCAGTGGCTTGCACCAAAATGGTGAGATGCAAATCCACTGGAAGATTATAATCAATCAAGCGACCTGACATGATCTAACCCTGTTATGAGAGGACATCCCAGGTGCCCAGTTAAGAATAGGCTACTCTAGCTGAAGGGCAGGGGCAGGAAACCAGTCACAGCGATTTGAGGTAGTGATGGTGGAAACTTGGATGCAGGAGTCATGGAGGAAGCGGTGTGAAAGGGAACAGATCCCAGCCGTTTTAAACATACATCCCGCTGGTAAAGGTTGGTCACTTGGAATTCACAAGTGAACAAAAGCAAAGAGGCACTGGCTGAGATCCAAAGGACTTTGAAAGTGAGTGGGATGCTAGGGCTGAACGGAGAGCAAGGGCTTATTTTCTAAGTTTTGAATTGGAGACAAGTGTGAGACAGTAGAGCCGAGAGTCTCTGCAGGCGGAGTAGTGCTGGGGGTAGTTTGCTCCTCTGGTACTGACTGTGATGCGGACACAGCTGGTGGCTGTCCTGAATGTGATGTCACAGGATCTAAATGGCTCACCTTGGCTCAGGGGAGAAGGTTGACTGACCAGCCATGCTAGCCATGGCTCCAACAGTGCAGACAGTGAAAATGTAACCCCTATTTTAAATGATATTAAGGGTGCTATGTTTTGCTAGTATTCTGCCCAAAATTAACTTTGGAACCTGATATTTAGAGTGACAGTCATCAGAAGAGCAGCCTTTGGGAGGAGGACAAAGAGGAGCACCCCACTTTTATAAGTGAGTCCATACCCATGCACAAGAAAGAGCTTCTGCTCCTCTGCTGGGAAAGGAACAGTATTTGTCCCTGCCAGAGAGTACAGTAAAGAGTAGTCATCATGGAGAAGGAAACAGGCACAAATCCTGCCAGTGCCTGGGTCCTTGGGTTTGCAGCTTTCAAAATTATAAGAAATAATTTCCACTGTCTGTGGATCATGCAGTCAGTGGGATAATTTCCATTCTCTACACAGTCAGTGGGATTTTGTTAGAGCCGTACCACAGAGCTAACCCAAGGAGTCTTTCTTATGTTTTTATTTTCTCGTGGATTAAAGGTCTCACAGAGTAAATTTTGCGAGTTTAATTTGGAGCTTGCATAATTACAGCGTCTACTTAAACACCACAATTAAGTTTCATATCTCCCCTCAGAGAGTTTAAAGGAGATCCACAGAGCGGCATCTGCTGCTCGGGCAGATGGGATGGAGGACGCTGAGAGCTCCTGTGGTCCCATCAGGATCACTCGCTCTCTCCCTCACAGCTCTGCAGAGCTCATAGGAGGCAGCATATAAAGGAAGCAGAACTGGTCGTGCACTTTCTCTGGGTCAGCAGATAGTGTGGACTACATCAATCTTATATCTTAGTTGGTCTCCTGGTCCCAGAAGGCCCCCCTTGACTCTTACTTTTTCTCAGATCTGAATGCTTAATTTTCCCTAACTTCTTCATGGTCTTGTCTTTCAGGATTGCCTTTGGAATCACTGTTTTTCACTAGAAAAGCAAAACTAGAGCTCTTTAACCCGAATGGTCACATTTTGTGATCTGTCTGTGTCTACCCCTTTTACACCAGCTGTCCTGCTGCAAGAAAAGCAATGGTCCTTTTTCCTGTGGAAGACCGAAGCTGTAAACCATGCATTGAATTCCTAGAGCTCTCACTTTGTCACCGTCCCTAGGTCTGTGATTTTTAACTTTCCCTCCAGCAACCTCCACTTTTCCTTTCTGAATCATCTGCGGTAGTCAAACCTGAGTATTTTAGAGCACTCTGTGCTATCTTCCTTGAACTCTGAAACTCTCCAGTTCACTTAAAACTGTAAGAGATGTTGGTTCAAATTACTGCCCTCATATCCTCATTTACAGTTCTGTCTCCAACCAAATTGTACCCACCCTTCTCTCTAGTACACCACTAAAAACACTGTGGTCATGGTCACTAGAGCCTTCTGCATGGCCAATCCAGTGGTCAGTCTCAGTCTTCATTTTATTTAACATGTGGTCTGTACACGAAGTTTTAGCCTTAGCACAGAGTAGATGAATAATCTATAAAAATTGAATAGATGTGTAGTGAGTGAATTAATACATATAGTTTGAAGATGTATCATAAAAATGTTCTAGAGAATTAAAGCCTGCAACAGTATAAAAGTAGACATTACATTGACAATATTGGTGGTTCATTCTATGCATCCAAATTACAGATGCTGTGTACTGCCTGGTTACCTGGAGAATATGCCCTGGCTTGTGTTATTCGCTTGCTGTTTCATAATAGGTAACTCTTCATTCATTTGGTGCTTAATATGTTATTCTCCAAAATGAAGGGCTTTGATTTGATTGCTGGATTTCTATGTAGCTTTCATCTCCTGTCTTCATATTGAATTTAAAGCCCCAAAATGTTGATTATAAATACTTTGCTTTCACTTGGGTTTCCATGTTTAGGCCAAATAAATCAGGTCCATTTCCATTAACACTTGGACGTATCCTCACCATCCCTTTCTGTATAAAGAGGTACAATTTACTTTCAGTATGCCTGTTGTCTGAGGCATTTTATTTAATAAATTATGTATAACTGCACTTAGCAAAAATATCTTTCAAATGTTCCAATCCTGTATTGTAGCTTGGTAGAGCATAGTTTTAAGAGCTGATTATTAACTGGTCAGGAATTTTTAAAGGTTGATGTCAAATGTTGGAACCTTGAAACTCATCAGAGGCAGCCATAGGGGTCAAACAATTCCACATATCAGAAATATTTTTATTTGCTTTTTCCCCTAGAGATGTGCATACCACAGCCATGACATTTTCATGTCACTATAACAATTAAGTCAATCTATCATGCTTTCCTCTTTAGCAACAAAAAATAGCACAGGGAAGCTAAGAATACAAGA
Organism: Dolichotis patagonum; assembly: GCA_004027295.1. Classification (NCBI taxonomy): domain Eukaryota; kingdom Metazoa; phylum Chordata; class Mammalia; order Rodentia; family Caviidae; genus Dolichotis; species Dolichotis patagonum. Next base: position 105,311 of record PVJX010002098.1, on the reverse strand, counting down.
AGATTCCACTTTCTGGATTCTTATGACTGTATTCAACCTTTAATGAGACTATGCACAGCATGGGAAGTGAAGGCAGTGGCCAGTCCCCTTCCTTCCTCTCAGTCTTGCTTTACCATCTCTTTCCCTCTATTTATTTCACTTTTCTCTTCTTCGTTCTTTCCATTTTTCATGTCATCCTTGCACAACATTTTTAGAGAAGAGACCCACAGGATTTTTGAGTATGACTTTAAATTGACTTGTAAAATTATAAATATTATATTTTAAAATTTCAAAACTACAAGTAGAGGTGGTAAATAAAACAAGGAAAAGCTATTAGAAGAGGAACTAATGAGCATAGATACAACTTCATCAACATTTAAAGTCTGCAAGGGGAGGTGTGATAAAATCAATACTTAAAATAAGAAAACAATGGAATTCTAAAGCATGAAGGTGCTTAGACTTTATTTACTCAGTCATTTATTCTTCCTTTTATCTGATGTTGACATACTGCGCATCTGTGGTAAACATTATGGAGACCTAAGGGGACAATGAGGTGAATCAAACTTGAAACTTTTCTTATATTAGACATGTACCTAGACAGTGCTGGTGAGCCTTTCAGAACTTTCAGTGATGACTCACAGCTGGATGTGGTATGCATGCACGCCATGTGCTCATCACTATTGCTTTAGTCTTTGTGAGACAGGATATATTAGGTTACAGAATGTTTCAGAGGTCAAAAATGGTCAGGATTCTCCCAAGATACAAAATCAACAGGAGATTATTATTATTGTTATTGTTACTATTAGGTGATGGGTCAGCTAGTCAGTGGGAATTTAAATGTCTCTGCTCTGTTTTGTTCTACTCAGGCCCACAATAATCCCACAATGACCACTCACACTGTGGAGGGCAGTCTGCTTTGTTGAATCACCAACTCAAATGTCAGTCTTTTCTGGAAACACTCGCAGACTCACCCAGAAATAATGTGTAATAAGCTTACACAGACATGTCTATCTTGATAGTTTTATGGCTCCAGAGAGGTCTGAATAGTAACCCTGGGAGGTAACATACTGACTTGGGGGGTTAGTTTTGACATCTGTGAGATGTACATCACGTGGCGTACGATGAAGCATATGTGTCAAAATAGAAGGAAAGAAACCAAACATACTGATCTTTCTGATGAACTGACAAAGATTAGTAGTAAGTTATCTATCTTCTTTATATATACATGCACACATATACACGTATACCTATATACTTTTCCCATCTTCCTTTTCTCCTTTCCTCTATCCCAGTTGTTCTTTCCTTTTGAGCACTTTCTTTCCCATTTGTGCTTTCATTCTTTGATTGATCATATTTCAGGCCTAAATCTTGTAACCTTAACAATTACTTGTAAGACAACAATGTGCAACATGTTCACTAGTGTTAATTTCCTACTAATTTTGTGGACATTCTTTATTGTTTCTATCTCTTTTGATTTTTAAAATAAAAAAAAACCAGTAAGTGAACACGTTGACTTGAGGATGGATTTCTGGGAAGCTCTAAGATTTGTTACTGTGCACTGTCACTACAGGAGACAAAGACGACAGGGCAGTGATGAGGTGAGGACAGCATGACTGCTGGTGTTTACCGAGTGGCACCGAAATGGTGTCTTCCTGCTCTCAGGAAAGCCACGCAGATCTCCCCGGCCCGGTGGCTGTGGCGAGAGAGACTCCGATCTGAAAACAGGCACAAGTCCAATCTCACAAGAGCCAATGGTGCTTAGAAGAAGCCATGTGTCTGATGCTTTGCCCATGGCGTCTTATTCATGTGCACTGAACAGACAGGTGATAAACTACTGATGCCAGAAGTCACCAAGAAGGGGTTGGAGAGCTTGAAACACCTATCATGTGACTGATGTGCAAAGGACGCTTTTTCCATTTTCTTTCTTAACAAAATTTTTTTTTTTTTAATCGGTACCAGGGATCGAACTCACGACTGCCTGCTTGCAAGGCAGGCGTTTATGCCGCTGAGCTAAATCCCCAGCCCCTCCCTTTTCTTTCTTGATTAGGCCCAGAAATAGGTGAGCCCAGAAATAGGTATGAATGGCTCTTGCCTTCATCTGTATTCCAGGCCTTAGAAACTTTGAGTCTTATCTGGAAAGAGGAGGCAGAGCTCAGAGTTACTCACTCTCCAAAGAACACAAGTCTTCTAATATGTCTATTTCAGTGTTTTGAATAGGAAAGGAAGTGAGAGAAGCAGGGGGTGCCAAAGCAGAGTGGCTAAGAGAAGTTTAGCAGAATATTGGAGTCAGGGTGGGAACAGTCATGGGAGACTCAGGTTTTCCGTCTTAGGGCCCGTAGGAGCATAAGCATCAGCTGTGGTACCCAGGCTGAAAGAACTGGAGGCATCTTCTGCTTAACAAGCCAATGACTTCCAGAAGATCTGTGATCTCATTCACATGTTACTTTCAGTCACCTGCGAAATGGGGGCTGGATCACCCCCTTTAAAAAATGTTAGCAGTCTCACTTAAGAAATGAGATCATTTCTGTGACCAAAGGTGGACAGATTCTGTACATAAGTGGCGGAATGGATGAAGAGGGGTCAACAGTGAATACAAAACAATGTGAAACACTGATTGAAGCAGGTGGTGAAGGTTGGAGAGGCATTTGGATCTGAACTCTGCTGTCATTTGGAGGAAACAGGCACTTATAGTAGCAACAGGGGTATGAAGGAAAAGAGCAGTAACTTCCACTATGGTATCTGCAGGACTTTGAGATCTTAGGTTTTGGATGCTTTTCCTTTTCTTTGCAAGACATTAGAAATTAAACCAGGAGATTTGCCCATTGAAAGTATCTTTGCTTTCTCATTTCGACAGCTCATATGTTGTTAGAGACCAATGGATTATATTAGGAAGTTACTTTGCACGTTTTCCAACAGCTTATTTTTAAGGATTATGAATAACTGTACCAGATGGCAGTTTAAGTCCGTTGGCATTGTTTGTACTGTATATTCATTGTTTAGAAATCCATTTTGTTAGATTTCAAAGAGAAGCACAAAGTTGCAATAGGCTACAGATTTAGCATTGATCTCTTTTGTAAGCTTTTTAAAAACCTTCCGCTGAGGGAAGGTTAGCAGAGATGCTGATACAAGATTTTCAACAGATTACAGCCTGAAAGCTTCCTCTAGAGGAACACAATTTTCACTTCTAATGGTTGCTAGAGGCATGAGTGTGCATGTGTGTGTGGTGTGTGAGTGTGTGTTTTGCACCTACATCCTGTTTCTTTGTTTGTCTAATTTTAATTCCTTCCTCTCAAAACTGCATATCATAATTAAATTGGAGTGATTTCATAGTGACTGATCTTTCTATTTTTGGCAGCAAATGATTATTTTTTCCTTTATTCCTTTTTCCCTTTTTCTTTCTCTCTCTCTTTCTCTCTCTCTCTCTCTCTCTCTCTCTCTCTCTCTCTCTCTCTGTTTCAGTTCCTCACATGTATTCTTTTGTCTATTCAATTCATTTATCCTTTCTGTTTAAGCCTCTCTTCATTTAAATAGATATTCTGGGAGGTTGCAAAACAATTTTCATTTCTAGTAAACTTCCACATACGCTATAGAAGTAGAGATGACAGAATAAATAGTTCTTTCTTCATAAATCATTATATATGTCTTTGGTCCAGAAGAGTGAATAATTATACCATCTCTCTTCATTCTGGATCATATGTCACATGAAATTATTTCTGTCAAGGAAGTCTCACAGATGTGATGGTATGTAACATGTGGTCTCATACTTTAGTAGTCATAATATCTAGATTTCTGTAATAATTTTCCATGATGGTTACCCAACAGCAAAGTCACCCAATAATACCTTACACAAAGTATCACCATCGCTAAGCAATGCCTATGTATCACAGCAGAAAAATATAGAGCTGCCTTTAAAGTAGTGTTTTTCAATGATGGTTTACATGATCCTCTAGGCTGTCTCTGTTTATATCACATCCGGAGAAAATGTCATGATGCAGTGACATAGCAGTAAACTCAGCTTAGAAATGAACCAGGCACCGAAATACAAGCACACCATGATCACACCCATATAGGGAATCTTAAAATACTAACAGAGATGTTGAAAATAGAATGGTGGTTATCAAAAGCTCGTGAGAAGAAGAGGATGAGGAAACTCCTAGGTACTAATTCGTGTTAGGTAGGAATAAGCATTTCTAGACTGCTATGTACAGTAGGTGACTTAGGTAACAATTGTACACTATAAATATTTTAGAAGCTAGAAGAAAATATTTTAAAGGTTTAACCACAAAGACATTGTAAATTTTTGAGGAAATGAGAATATTTAACCCATTTAGGCATTATACAGTTTTTTACCTGTGTTTAAACATCACAAGATACTCCGTCAACTTATATAATTTTAAATTTACATTATGATTAAAATGTACTAGCAATTTTCAAATATTCCTGCACGTAGCTCCACAATAAGAGAAAGCCACCTTTACAGAATTATTGAAAAGTATTTGGAAAGAACATGAAGAAATTACATTAGGATTTAGGCAAAGTTGCTACATGGAAGAAAGTAATGAGCTTTGGAATCGGGGGAGAAAATAAATACTTAAAAATGTGAAAAGTAAATTGCTCTTCACTCCTCAGAAACATGCAGATTTTAATAAATTGTGTGCATGTTCTGAAATGTGAGTCAATAATAAAGTGTTTCTGCATAATTTTGTTAAGAATTTATTGTTTAAAATGAGACAAAATGACATTGAAAGGACAATTATAAAGGAAGCCAGCTCCTCTGTTCTCAGAAACTTTCTCAAAAATTTTAGTTAAGTGAAAGAAAAAGTAGTTTAACATAATTATTATGGGTTGAAGAATATTGTCTTTGTCACTTGGAAATTATATGAATAGTTGCCAAAAAATTTCAAAAAAGCCAGGGTAAGAAAAATCATTTGTTCTAAAAACCAACAATAATAAAATAAGTACATTTTGAGAAGAAAGCTTATGTTTTAATATTTTGTAGGACGAGAGATAAAAATTGAGACAAGTTAAAATAAAATCAGCAAAAAATTCAGAAATTATATAACTATAATTTAAAAATATAGTCATTAACAGAAATATCTAAAATACATTAAGAACTATAAAGACAGATTTTGAACTTGAATCTAAATATTAATGTAAAACTTTTCACTCATTCCAATCAAAACACTTAAAGCCAGAGTCTCAACTTAGTGTCAATGAGGTCTTGAAATAAATTTGACAAAAACCTCTTCAAGCTTATCTGCATGTTAACAATAGCAGAAATGCAAGAAATAGTATATTCTGTCTTGTCTTACTATTGTTTGAACATGAAACATTAAAATAAATAAAATTGAATGTCAACAGTACAAGAAGCAAGCAAATCAATTAAACAGAAAAAAATACTTAGATTGAATTCTGTTTGTGCCTTCAGAATGTGATAATAAAAACAATTTAAATAACTGGTAAAAAATGGATTATTCAAAACATATTGGGGCAAACAAAAAGTTATTTGGGGAAATATGAAATTTGGCAGTATCTCTGTATCTGCACCAAAATTACCTATCCTATAATTAAGATGATAATTAAAGTATAAAAGTACTAAGAGGAAATATGGATATGAGCATTTTTAGCTGTTGGGTAGGACTCCCTAAGTAGGGCTCCATGGTCAGAAAAAAATGAAAATAGTCATAAATGTGACAAGTAAAAAATGAAGTATTATTTCATAGAAATTATGAATAGAAAGTTATAAGGCAAGAGACTAATTAAAATATTGTTTGAAAGAAATGTCATAAAAAGAAATAGTGTTATCGATATTTGAGATAATTCTTATAAGTTAAGGGAAGAAAGGATGAATTTCAGTACAATAATGGGCTGAAGTTATAAATAGGGAATTTAATGCAGAAGGAACAGAAATGAAATAGATTTATCACAGAAAGAGCCCATGTTTTAAAAACGGCTCAACTTGTAATAAAAGGACTTCTCATAGAGTTAGCAAGTGTTTATTAATTGTTTGTGATGTGTCAGGGTCCAGGAAGATGTTACAGACAAAGCAGAACAAGAAGCATGGACGATAACCCAGGGATTTCATTACCAAGGGGCAACAAGGAAAAATGAACACAATTCCCACAACCATACGTGCTTTTAATGCAAACAGGCAGGATCATCTGGTGGCCACTGAAACTGGGCAGAGGCTACCTGCGTGGGTGTCTTCAGGAAAGTCCTCTCTGGTCTGTGATTCAAAAGCTGAGGCCAGTGAAAGAGGCTGGTTGCCCAATTATCTAAGGAGTAAAATTCCAGGCAGGGGGACTGTGAGTGGATCTCCCTAAGGAGCAGATAGTGTGAGTACACGTAGGAAGACTATGCTCCCTAACCCCAATGGAGAGGTCTGATAGACGCAGTACGGAATCAGTTAGGCAGGTGGAAAGGATCCATCTAATAGGACCTGATGCATTTTATTCAAATAACTAAACTTCCTTATTTAAGGATTGTAAATAAATTCCTTATTTACATTGATAATGTAAATTCACTTCTAAAGATGTCTCCTGACTGCTCTGTGGAGAATGGATCATCAGTGGAAAAAACCAAAGAGGAAGGATTCAGATATGTCACAATGGGCCATGGAAGAGACGTCTATGATGAAGGAAAGCACCAGGTACATTTTTATTCATGATAATAGCAAAGATTCAAATAACACAGAGTATCAAAATAAACACATATATGAATGCATATATAATATATTGTATGCATACTTATTGACATCTTATTTCAAAGACCTATTTAAATATTTAACATTTATCAAAGTCCTACTAAATAGGTCATACACATAGTACTAACCATTTAACCTCAAAAAGAATTACACCAGAAAAGTAACTGAATTTGCATTGATTCTTGAAGATTTCATACCATAATTTCATCTCGGGCTTATTCATAAGATGGAAAAGTGAAAGTTCCTGAAATAACCTTCCAGGGATAATTGATAAATAAATCATACTTTGTTCATTTCAAAGACTGATTACTCAGAAGTCATTAAAAATGATGATGTAAACCTTCACTTAATGAAATGAACTAGCATTGAGCAATCAATTTTTTAATATGCATATCTATACATACATGGAAAGAGGCATAAAATACTGTAAACCAGAATAGTAGTAATTATAATTTATGATTTCAAGGTCATTACTCAACTTTTGATACATTTGTGTTTTGTTATTTTAGCAGCATGAAATAATAATTTTACATTTTATTTTAAAATACAGTAAAGACACAAGACATGCTGATTAACATGATACATTAATGCCACATGACAGTGCTACAAAAATACATTGAAATTTTGCAATGATGAGGCTTAATATATAAATGGGCTTACCTTACTGAGAAATTGATTTAGTGACTTTATGACAGAATAGTCAGCCAATTTTTTTGTGTCACTCAGATCTTAATAGAAGTCCGTGCTCATTCACCTGTTATTGTTGCTCAAAGCACAGTCAGCACAGGTGCACCACTGAACTCCACATGCAGGTGCCCTCTGTGTCCCAGGTGGATGACCCAAGGCTCCGAATCTCTCTCACCAGCAGCTGAGTTTCTCTGCTTCATTTTGACTCAGTTCTATAATTCTGTACTTCAAGATGTTTTCCCTTCTCTTTCAGAAGGAGGAGTTAGGTATTTCTCCTTGGGGCTCTCATCACCTCATATTCCTCTTCACCTCAGTTTCGTTTGCATATCTGGCCTTCTTGTGAGATCAGGGGCTCACAGGACAGAAGGTACTGACTGTCTGACTCACCTCTACTTCCCTTAGTGTTTTGTCCACAGTAGGGCACCGTAGTTGGTAAATGTGTGTTGGGTGAACTGAACGGATGGAGACCTGTTATATTTATATGTTTATTCGCATATGTGAGATGTTATTATAGAAAAGGATCATTTATTTACTGATTTTTAAAAACAAGTGGATAAAAACTCAGTATGATTACTATAGCAATGAAATTCCATTAGATGACTTCTGGAATGGCTAAAATCTCAAAATATAAAGTATCAGTGAGTAAGTGGTACACAGAATGGTCATGTGTCACTGGTAGGAATTCTAAGGGCACAGCCACTGGGAACACTGCGGGAAGCTCCTGGGAAGCTGTGTGTACTCACCCCATTCAGACCAGCAGTGGTTCTCTGGGTATTTATTCGAATGCACTGAAGACTCATGTCCACATAAGCACCACACAAGTTTACAGTTTCTCCAAACTGTAAACAAGATAGGCCTTTTTGAAAGGTAAATGAATAAACAAATTATATACATCCATACAATGGTAGATGTTTTTTAGCAATGAAAAGAAATGATCCACAATGATTCAAAAAGTCACAGAGGAAACTCCATATGGCTTAGAGGAAAGGGTGCGTACAGGGAAGGTTTATGTACTGTAGGATTCACACTCACTGAATATTCAATTCTGAAAGGAGAAAAGCTGTGGAGAACAAGGTCGATGTTGTTTAAAGAGGGGGAGAGGAGGGATGAGTCGGTGGACCACAGGAGATGTTCAGGCTAGTGCACTATTTTATGATATGAATATGTGACACTCTTAATAGGACCCTGCATTAACTCCCCTATCACTGTCTCTCTCACAGCATATTTGTGCATTTGTCAAAACCCTAAGTGAACAAAACACAGTGAAATCTCTAATGACAATAAAATGTATTAATATCACTATGACAATCCTAACAAATGTACCATACCAATGCAAGATGTTAGCAAGAGGAAAAGCTGTGGGAGAATGGGGGATACACAGGAACGCAGTACTACCAGTTCAATTCTGTCAGCCCGAAATGGCTCAACACAACACAGTTAATGGGAAAAGACTCAGGCATCTGATCAATTGTTCAGCCGAGGTTTATATTAAAAGTTTCTCTATCATGACTTCAAGTGGGATGCGGAGTACTATTTTAACAGAATTAAAAACACAGCAGCAGAGTGACCTGGATGCTGAAAATCTGGATGTCTTGGGAGAGCCTGGAATCTGCAGTTCGGTGCTTAGCGATTGGAGTCCCTTGCTCCTTAATGCAATTCCTTCCAGTGGTTTCTCATTGCACTTAAAATGAAATCTGGCTTGCCAGGCCTTGCATGAGCTGGCCGCCTTCACCCCACTCTCTCTAGCCTATTGCCCTAGTTCCGTTGCCCAGTAAGCTGGGCCACCTCAGGTCTTCGCCTGTCCTTCCTCCTCCGCTGGCTCACACAGCCTGCCTGCTTGCTCTTCTGACCACCGGGGAAGGTGCTTCATCCTTCTGCCAGTTTTTTTTTTCCTTTTTTTTGCATACTTGCTATGAGCTTGAGCAGAAATGGTAGCCCTTGTCGTCACACCACTGAAACTGCTGCCTTCTCCGTAAAACATCTATCATTGCCCCTTTGCCTTTCATCCTTCAGCCACCTTTGTTTCCTTGTGTTCTATTTCTGTCTGACTCAGGTTCCTGTTAGCTAGTCCAAAGGCTGAGATCTTGTTCATGTTTTTGCCACTGTTTATCCAGTGATTAGTATAGCAGTTACATAGTGGGTGCTCAAACATTATGTGCTTGGTGAAATGGAGGAATATTTCAAAATTGGGTTAAAGCCATAGAGCATGGAAGTTAACTTAGTTTGGGGGTCCAGGACCCAATCTCAGTTTCTCCACACTTAAGATAATCTTGTGTGTCAATTGGCCTCTCTGACCCTTACCTATCTCTTGTATAAAATGAGGTTTCCAGACCACAAGGGAGTTAAACTCCTCTCGTGCTCTACAATCCTACCTCTTTACACTTCACAGTGATCCAGTCCCTCTGGCAACTGCTAAGTCAGATACATCCTATTAGCAGCACAATGTCTGCCATGATGTATGCCGGTTCAGCATACTGGAACCACCTTTCAGAGTGACATTGTCACACATCTGGTCAAATAAATTAAAAGTCCCATCTGGATCGATGCATTTGGCAGGAACAGCAAGTAGTAATGTGACATGACCTCTGTGATATAAACCAGAAAATGTGTTATCATTTTGTGTCATTAGGCAGGGAACTATTGGCTCTCCATTCTCCTAGGTTTGTTGTTTTCTCTTTCATGGAATGATCCATTAATCTGTACTTGGCTTTCCTTATCCTAAAAGCATGCAAACATCTCATCTGTCCTCAATTGTTTTGTTCTATCTCGTTTTTATGGAAAACGTCAGCACACGCTAGACTGATAATTATTTTGGGTACACTGTGTTTCAGTGTTGCAAAAATTAGTGTTTGCGAGGAGTTAAAAGTCTTGCAAATATGCAAGTTGGGAAGAGTTAGGGTCTTAAGAAGATACCACATCAGTTCCCATCAGTGCTGCCCCAGGCAAAGGGAGCCTTCCTGAAGCCCTTCTTCCTGAAGTAGGTGTAGCCTTTCCACTAGGAAGGTTATGCACTCATTTTTCCTTTTCTCACAGAAACAATTTCTGCCAGTAAAGAGAAGACAACTAGTTATGTGTAACAAAACCCTGCCTTTTATGTATTTGCTTGTTGTTTTGAAATTCAGCCTGGCCAATTATGATAGATCATGAGCGGGCTCTTAAAACTACTGCATCCAAAGGGTTGTAACCTTCACTTTACTCCTGCTGGAGCTAAAACAGTTTATGGTAGATGTATCACTGGTGGCAAAATAATGTGTGCTTCATTAAAAAACAGTCTTGTCTGTTAAAAATTCCCAGCAAGCCCCACATGCCAGAAAGCCAGTTGACATTTAGGGACCTTTCTAATGATGGTTTGAGTTCATAATGTTCTCTCTCAACCAGAGCCTAGCAAGGAAAATTTTAATGCTGAAAAAGTGGGAGCATGGAATTGGAGAAAAAGGAGAAACCATTAACCCACGCCCAACGTAAATGCCAAAAGAATGATTTATATTTTACAAATATATATGTGGAATAGAACTTCCTGCTGGGATAAAAATAATGCATTTCAAAGTGCCTGACATGCAGTATTTGCTTGGTAAACATTAGTTTTTCTCTTTATTACAAAATGAACTTCATGTTCTGTTTGCTGAACTCCAGAGCAGCCATGGTTTTAAGAGATTTCTATGTGCTTAACACTTGGGAGAAAGTGACGTGAATGAGGCATTGTCTCTCTGGCTTTGCAGAACATTTTTTTTTATCTAGTGGGCAAGGCACTAATGCAAACATGCTTGAAGATCAAGTGAAGTAAGTGTGACGAAGAGATTTAGCAGGGCAAGGTTAAGATCCTTAGCTCTGTGTGATTAATTTTAGCGAGAAAATTGGAGATGTGTTGTATAAATGATGTTATTTGAGCTAAAGTTTGCAGAATGCTAAGACTGGAAGATGCAGGAATCCAGAGACAGCAGTATGAGACAATATTTAATGGTAGGACATTCAGGTTACACAGGCAACTGGAATAAATAAGAGGTTTGAAACATTCAAACAAAAAGAAAGAATAAGAAAAAATGGCATGTTTTTGGAAGGGGAAGTATATTTAATATATTAGGTAAACTTGGGATAGGACACAAGCGTTAGATCATAACATACAGAGCTGTAAAGGTCCACTTTAATTATTTTTGTCTTCTCCATTTGTTGATTCCTTTGTGAAGAGAGTGACTTTCATTTTAGAGAGACAAATTTATATTTCAGAATTAACCTCCCAAAAGCACATGTGCATCACGAACAGATACCTGAGCAAAACTGCTGGATGTGTTGTATTTTCTTTCATGGCCTGAGTCCCCCTCACTATGTGCCTTTAACTTGAAACCTCTAGACAGTGGCACATAAGTTATTGTAGTGGTTGGAAAGGTATGCGTGTGACACTCACTTGATCTGGTGTCAGGGAGAGCAACCACTCTGGAATAAGTTGACAGTGCAAACTCCAGTATTAGCAGGAAGCCACCCAGCCAGTAGAAAGCAGGATTGGGGCAGAGGCAGAAACTGCTGACAGAGTTCAAGCACGAGGCTTGCTTATGAAGGCAGCGACTCAGGAGATGGAGGAAGAGAGGAGAGAAGCAGAGAATAGAAAGGGGACAGGAACTTAAAAAGAGCTAAGATATGATATACATGTGTGCCAGCTTTCCAAGGTGATTGCAGTTATCATGTACTGCAAAGATGTACTAATAAAAATACAAATTCAAAGGAGAAGGTAGACTCTCAGTGGCTTCTTCCTGCTGAGAAGTGTCTGCAAGCCTCTTAGATGGACTCTCTAGAGAACTACTTTCACAAGCACCCGTCAATACTTCCTTCCCTAAAGGAAATTTTGCAAGCTAGGGATTTCACCACTTGAAGACCTGCACAGCACCCAGAAAGCTCAGGAGGGCTCCTTTTATTCCACACTAGAGAGACTGTGCATGACAGTAAAAATTTGGGTAACGAAGAAGTCTGGAATACAGTCTATCTCTGAACCCCTTATCACCTGATTGAAGGGTCAAGCCGTGATAAGCTCTCAACCATCTGAGCTTAGGACTCCGTTTATATTTGTAACTCAATTTCTTCAGCTTAATAACCTTCTCCCCAAGTTACTGCCTTCAGAGTTATTTGCCCGAAGTTTTTCCCAAGACCCTTCCATTCATTTGTTATTTACTCTATTTTCACATAATCATGATCTAATTTTGAATGGGTGGGTAGTCTAGGAATATTGGAACTAAAACTGACATATTCTGTTTTGATACATTTTTTAACTCTGCCATTTTTTAACTACATTTTTGGTTCATTTCGCTCTTATTTTAGAAAAACACAGATACATATTTTTCTCTTTCCCACAGATTTGTAGAATCAAAGAATTTCTCTGGAACTCACTCCATACACATTATTTTACACAAAGCTTCACCTTCCCCTCCAAGGTAGACCATCCCCTGCCCGTGCTGTCTTTTCAGCTCTCATTTGGAAAGTTGTCTGCCTTGATGTACAAAGTAATGTAAATTCATAAATTCATTATTTCATATGAATATACAAATGTCAAGGGTTAACGTACATGAAAATATTCTTAATATTGAGAAGCATGAACTAGCCTTGTTTGTGATCAAAGCAGTGTGATCTTGTAGTTTAAAAGGAGATTTTCAATTGATTTCATTATTTATACCTACCAATTGGCCAAAATGTGCAAATGGGATCATATTTTTTTTTTCATTTGCTAATTTCTATCAATTGCATCCTTCAAAGAAGAGAGGCATAACTTTGGGACTATTGCCTATTAATTAAATTAACAAGTATTCGTGAAGCGTCTGCTGTGACCAGACAGTCTTCTGGAAGTTAAGAGACAAAAGGAATCATCCTATTACAGACGAGCTGGGCAGTGAGGCGGACTAACCAGGAATACTGCCCAGGGAGCTATTTTGGATCTGAGGGAAGACGTTTCCAGAGATTCTTCCTCTTCCACTGAAGCCAAATTTGAATGAATGAAGAAGTAAGGCAGAAAGTATCTGGGTTAAAACACTTAAAGTGGCAAAAGTCACAAAACCACTCCAGGAACTGAAGGCTAAAATGAAACTTGATATCATCACATGATCTTGGTTCAAAAGTTGTGATTTATACTTTTTTACTGAGAATAAGTGTAATAGTAGCTCCACTTTTATACATGGCCTGATATAGGCAGCGAAGTTTGTAGTTCTTCCTCCTACAATGGGTGGATCGATGTGAAATAGTTAGGAGATTCTCTTTCTGCCGTATTCAGAGGCCATATTCTGAATCATAATTTAGAGTACACTCTTCTTTTCCTATACTCTGTCCACTTATGTCTTCAATCATATTTTTTTTTTGCTGAAAACTGATGTACCATTTCTACTCAAGTCACAAACTGATATTTTACTGACCACCCACTTTGCTGACTTGAGCAACAGCTGTGAATTCATAAAATGAAAACACGAATGACCCCTCCCCTCCAAATCATGAGGTGTCGAGGATGTGGATGGGAAGGAACAACGTAAGGCTACATGGAACGAGGTCTTGGGCATGCAGAGGGCTCCATGGCATGACTGGCAAGCTTTTCTAAATTGGGCTGTGGGTGCAAAAAACGATGGTACTGAAGCCTGGAAGTGTGGTAGAGGTAACCATGCTCTTTTATTCTCACAAATATTGTAGCATTTATAATGCCATGTTATGAATATCTGTTGACTTATCATTCACCACTAATAGTTCGCTGGTGTGGATATTTTAGAAAGTATTTAGCTAACATCTGAGTTTGTGAGGAAAAGAATATTAATTAAATCAAGAAGAAAAGAGAATGTGCAGCTCTCTCTAGGATTGCAAAATGCACTATATGTAATCAATGTCAGAGCCAGAATTTCAGAGGTGAAGACAACACGTTAACTTGGAGGCTCTGCATAGTAGAAAAAAGGAGACAAATTTAAAAAGTATAACACTAGAGTGACAGCATGTTTCTCTCACTCAACTTTCACTTGACTGAGATTCTCTGTGTTTAGCGGCCCTGTGATGATGTCGAATGTAGCATCAGCCTAGGAGGAAAAGGTTACCTACTAAATTCTCACCAAGGAAAAGAAGAGCTTTAATTCCCGCTGCTGAGTTTATAGTGATCACTGAAGCCGTAACCCCTTCAGATAAAGGCAGCAGATGTCTTTTCTGGCAGCATCTAATATGAAAAGAGGGATCACCCTTCCTACTATCTTAGAGAAACAAAGTTTCATGTAGAGTGCCATTGTCTTCAATGTTTTACTTTCCTTTTTCATATTTGAGAAAATCATTAAGAATTCTCTGTATTTCATCACAAGTAGTAAATAATGCATGAGAAATCGAGTAACTAACACAGTGTGAATACAATTAATGGTGGTTTTTCATCCAACCACAAGACTTGGAGATGGTTTATAAAAGAAAATATAGTCTCTTAGTAAATAAGGGCCGAGGTAAACTTCTGTGCATCTGCCCTGTGCCTTAATAAGAACATTGATACTGAGACCGAGCTCAGCCTCCTTCTGCACAATGGCATCTGCAGCATTTATAGCTCAGGAAAAAGGAGCATGAGGGAGTGTGTTGGTGAGGAGAGCAGGAGGGAATTTGCTGACACTAATGGTTCCACGTGAACCCATTTACACAGGCGCTGTGTCAGGGTGTTCTGAAGGCCTGAAGGAAAAGAAAGCCAGTGCTTTGGGGTTTGAGAAAGAGGGGGTGAGATATAGGTGCCAAACATCTTTCGGATCATCACCCTGGTCCTTATAGAAATAAATACTACGTTACTTGCCCCAGAATGTCTGCCTGTTTTCAGACAACAGTGTGTGATATTAGTATTCTCAGCAGCACTGATTCAAAGATAATCCAATTTATTTATGCAGCAAATATTCTCTGAGCATGTATTGTGACTTTTGTACAAGTCAGCTCTGCACATGCAGCCTGGGAAGTGAGGTTACTGTCCTCATGGACCTGATGGACTTCATGCTTATGAGGAAAGTTAATAAACCAAGGGACAAAGCTAGAGCACCTAAGCTAGAGGAGAACAAAGCAGTGAAGCACCGTGCTACTAACAGGGTTGCTATTTTTGATGGGTCTAATTAATATCTTGTCAAAGAGATGACCATTTGGTTTCTCTATAAACTGGTTTACAGCTAAGATCCTGAGCAGAGAAATCCTCACTAGTGTTCTGACCAGGGACTGTCCTCCTTTGGACAGCGAGCTCATTATTGTAGTACATGGAGCTAGCTTCAAGCCTCCCAAACATATTCACCTGTGGACATTATGGGGGGACTGTTAGTCAGTCAGTTATGATAGACTTACTGCTTATTAGGCTGTCAATAGAGAACTGGAGGGTTAATGTATAAACTAATGAATGAA
Source organism: Dolichotis patagonum (assembly GCA_004027295.1). Classification (NCBI taxonomy): domain Eukaryota; kingdom Metazoa; phylum Chordata; class Mammalia; order Rodentia; family Caviidae; genus Dolichotis; species Dolichotis patagonum. The sequence continues at coordinate 89,584 of PVJX010002098.1, read as the reverse complement.
ATAATTGGTTTTCACAGTACAGACTATTACATGACAATCACGGTATCATGCATGTCACATTTTTACAAACATTATCTAATTGATTAGCATTTATACAGATCTACAGGGTACACCGACATTTTAATGTGTGTTTACAATATGAAACAAATAAAAGCAGTTAATCTACTACCTCACATACTGATTTTATGTGTGATAAAAATGTATAAAATCTACTATTCTAGCTATTGTAAAATATCAGTTGCTTTTATTATTATTGTGGCAAATGTTCTGCAAAAGATGCTTAAAGCTTATTTCTTCTGTCTCATTGAAACACTGTATCCTTTGGTCAAGGGTGCCCGGTGCTTATCCACTTTTTTTGGTCCTCTTTCTGTCTAGATTTTATTTTGTTTTGCCTGAATTCAACATCTTTTGATCTTACTTGTAAGATATTTATCTTCCTGATCCTGGCTTATTTCATTCATAATGTTCTCCAAATTATGCATATTATTGCTAATGATTTTACTTTCCCTTCTTAAAGACTACAATAGCATTGAACTGTTTGCATATTTTACATTTTCTTTATCCATTTATCCCATGCTTGACATCTACTTTGGATAATGCAGCCACAAACAGGAGAGTGCAGCTATCTCTCCAAATGAACCATTTTTTAAATTTAAAAAATGTGCTTTTCTTGGTATTTTTATCTAACCAAAGATGATGCTACATCTAAAATCAGACAGTTTTTAAAGATTTCATTCCATTTTTTGATTTAGCCAGGAAAATGAGGAAGGGTCCCATTTTGATACAATTCTAATGATGCTTGAAAGAGTCGTGCTGGAGAACTGGAGGATTAGAGGGTTGGAGAAACTTCAGAGTCACGACCACCATGGGTCCTCCAGATCTTTCTACCGTGGTTAGGCCATGGAGTCTTTCAGTTAGGCCCTATCACCTCCGTGCTGGGACCCAGAGCTCAGAGACTGTGACCACACCAGCTGGACCTGGATCCACATTGCTCTTAGGCAGTCAGTTTACTGTCATCCCACAGATGTCTCGAGTTCTTTTCTGCCAAGAGGATTGATTCCAACACCTTTGGGGCAGACCATTTTGTAAATCTGTGCATCTAAAGCTCTACATATACAAATCATAAGGCAGTCAAAGCAGTGTAGAATTATGATGATAAAACATGAACTCAAAAAGAAAAATAGTAGTAAAGGAAGGAACTAAGAAAGAAAAAGAGAGTTTTCTCTCAATTGGTGGTGAACCCAGATAGCCATTGGAGAGAAGGCGACCCCTGGGCAGGTGAGTAGTGAATTTGCCTTTAGGCGCCTCAAGTATAATTTCCATTAATTTATATTTACAAAACTAACTTTATTGCAAAACATATGAATTGCTTTTGTGATTCAAAGCAAATTCAATAAAGGGGATGGAAGCAAGGTAGTGCTAAAAATCAATCAGATGTTAAATTAACATATTCCAATAAATGCATAACATGAAACATTTAAGCATGCTTACCTTTGTCAGAAAAAACAATGACAGCAAGTTCAAAAATATCGGTAGGAAACATATTTAACATGAGAGGAACTTAACATGACTGCCTTTTTCTGGCATGTGGGAACAAATAGATCACTTCAGAAAAGATGAGCATACAATTTGCAAATGGAAAAGGAAAATAAATCATTTAAAATGTTGTGTCCATTGCTTCTAGAGAGCTATTTCATTTTTGGAAACCTTTCCCAAGGCAGTAATTTAGCAGTACTACAAAGATGAATGTGCAAGGGTATTCATCTCTGTTTTGTTAATCAAAGCCATGAAAACAAGCTAAATGCTCATCAATATTGGATATATTATAGAAATGATGATTATTCATGAAATGGGATACTCTGCAGGCTGTACAAAATTCAACACATATTTGTTTTTTACACAAAGTTGCAAAAATGCTTTTAATGTACTTCTTGAGTAAAAAAGCAAGAGGATGATTTTTTAAAATAAAAAATTGTCTGTTTCTATAACAGTAAAAAAGAGAACTAGAGCATTTTCAGAAAGAGAAATCAAGGAGATTCTTAAAGAGAATGAATGCCTAGGTTCAGTGACCTAGATGGCTTGAAACGTGCTGCTAATGACTTGGTCTTGCTGAAGCAGTCTGGGGACCTAGCGCTTGTGTATCCTCCGAGATGCAGCATTTCTCTTGTGTGTTAATGGTATCTGACCCTAAAGTTCAGTTGTTCAAACCACAGTGCACAATGTGGAGGTGTTTGGAGATGGGGCCCTGTGGGGCGGCTTGGGTGGAGAGGCGCTCCTAAGGATGGGCCCTCATGTTAGGGCTTGTACCCTCAGAAGAGACACCAGGGAGCGCGCTGCTTGTCCGCCTTCTCGACCGCCCAAGGGCACAGTGAGAAGGCCGCCATCTACCTGCCAGAGAACCGAAGCGAGTCTCAGATTCATCTTGGTCCTCCAGAGGTGATAGCAATTCATTCCACTGTGCAAAGCCCCTTCTTGCCTGTGGCGTTTTGTTACGGTCAGGCCCCTGGACCGGAGCCCATTCATGTATTAGTTGTTCATTACAACAAGCACGAAGCACTCCGGATCTTCGTCTCAGTGTTTTGGGGTCTCAGGGATTTGGGGAGACTCTAGCTCAGGCTCCAGCCCGGGATATTTTTCTATAGGGATGGACTCAGGGGCGCACCTTGCCTGGGGCCAGAGGTTCTGACCTCACCTCCTCCCGCTGCTGCCCTGCTGTTCCTGGAGGGATGCTGGTCCCGAAGCCCCTGTGACTCCACGTCAGCGGCTCCTCCTGGGCTCCGGCCGCCTTCTCATGTCGCTCTGCCCGTCCTTAATCTTCGCTCCACATGTTCCACCTGCTTGTTCCTCTCAGCTGCAGTCGGAGTGAAAATTATCCTATAGACTATCATTTACCAGCGTTTGAAGTATGAATTAAAGTTATACAGTCATCATTTTATATAGCTTTAAAATGTGACGGAACTATCGCATCAAGGCTGCATGTTCATTACTCCACATACCCAGAAGAATTTAACTTTTGTTAGATAGAAGATTTGGGAGTTACTGCTTTAGCAAAGTTCACATACGTAATTGTGATATAATTGTGCCTTTTTTTTTTAACCAGGAAGTGAACTCATGACTTCACACTTGCCAGGCAGGCACTATGCTGCTGAGCTGTAACTCTGGCCCTTAGAATGGCATCTTTTAATGAACTGACTTTAACCGCTGGTAAGCCTGAGGCTGCTCTCTGCTGATAGAAGTTGCGTGGCTTTACATTATACATGAGAGTAAGATCCTGTAGTGTTTTCATTTTTGTGTCTGATTTATTTCATTCAGCATAGTACTCAGTAGCTTCATTCACCCTGCAAATGGTACAACTTTCTAACTCCTTCTGGACATGAAGCTGTGTATGTGTCACAGTTTCTATAATCACATCGCTTGTGCCCAAGATCTGACTGCCTCTGATCTTTTATGTAGTGGTTTTATATAATCTGTTGCTCAATATACAGATTTTATCATTTCTCCAAATTTCTTTTTGTTTTCATTTTTAAGGGTCTCAGTTGTATTATTTTATATTCTCTGACGTTTTGACAATTTTCTTCTCTTTACAAGTTTTGATTTTTATATCTTTAATATAAATGCTATAATAGTTTTATAATTTTAATCATTTAACATAAAATTGCTCTATATGCTACACTTGATAATTTTAACATATGAACTCCAAGGAAGCCTTAATAATGTTCTTTATCACTTGTGCTTGTTATCAGTCTTTAAGAACAAAACTTTATCTGTTTGGCAATTTTTAATGTAAGCTCTTATTTTGTTGAGTTGATCATTATGAAATAAATTTCGTAAAAGAATTTAAGACAGTATAGAAATGTAAGGCTATTATATTAAAGATAGTTACTAAGTAATTATCACAGCCTTCTAAAATTTCAGATTAGCAACAGACTAAAGAAAAAAAAGAAAAAGCTTATTTTGGCAAATTCTTTAAAAGTATAAAAACAGAAACTTTGTATGTACCTCACAGGCTTAAAACTGGATCTGTATGCATATCTGTATTGTATAACTCAGTCTGCATGTAGGCCTACACAGATCGATCCATGTACTAAATTCACTTTTAAGAAAAATTTCTGTTTTACAGTGAAGTAAAACTGAACTTGGTGATAATCAAAAGAGATACACATGAAAGGTTTTAAAAGTCTGAAAGTACACAAATAATTGACTTCTAACACTACATTAGGCTTCAGCTGGCATCTCTGCAAAATCTGATAAAATACAGTTTTACAGTTCTGGTAAAATAGAGTTAGTACACAGCATTATGAAAGCATGGTTTCTAGAGTACCTGTGGTTTGTTAGAAATGACAGAATCCTTCTGAAGACAAATCTTAATAATCCATAAGTAAGAGAAATGATAACTGACAAGATTTCACCAAGAATAAACACAGAAACATAGAAATAAGTGGAGTAGGTAGAGCAAGATGTTTTGGAAAGCAAATACTGCCGTGAGCGTGGGATCCACCTTGGAGACAGCAGGGGCGAAGGAGAGGAGAATCTGGGCTCCGGAATTCAGCTGGGATCCAGCGGGAGAGAGCAGCCTCCGGCTGACAGCAGCATGCGAGGCCAGCAGAGGAGAGCAAATCTGCTGGAACTGAAAACCAAGAGCCAAAGTAAATAAATAAATAAATAAATATTCCTTTGGTGACCCGTCAAGAAGAACAGATCCGCAGTGTCAGGAATGAAACTGTAACTACTGATATACCGAATTGAAAGCATAAAATAATCTATGCACGAACACATGCCAAAAGTTTCTAAGTAACAAGAATTACTGGAAATTATAGTTTACTAAAACTGTCAAAAGAGAAAAAAATAGAAAGACTTAAAAGAAACTTTGACAATTAAAGAAATCAAATCAGTTGCTTAAAACTGCACTGGAAATGAAAGACAAATCAGCAATAAATATCACATCCAAGAAAAGCATATGAAATATGCTTTGTTTCATTAGTAAATATGGAAATCTAAATTAGTACCACTATTACTTATCATTTCACACCACACAATAGGCAAATATTAATAATTCTGATACAAACTATGAGTTGTAAATATTCATTAAATTGAACTCTAGTACAGTGCTAGTGCGGCTGTAAATTAATACAAGCATGTTAAAAAAAACTTGGGAATTATAGTATAAATTTGAGTGGGTGCAAAGTACAAATCAGCAGTCTCCAAGAATAACTTGAGGACAATCATTTGAATTGCACAAGACAAGAGCAAAAATGTTTAGTGCAGCATTGCTCATGCTAGTAAGAGACTTCCAAAAGTGCAATGTATAAAAAATTAATCAGCACTGCAAATGAATGAATTACAAGCCATGTGGGTGAACTTAGCAAAAATATGATTGAGCTAAATAGTACAGATGCCCACAGACCTTACTATTCAATTTGTATAAGTTATAAAACAAGATAAAAAAATTTTAAATGTATTTAGGGAAACATAATGTCATCTTTAAAATTATCTTATTCCTAAATGAAGTAAGGATTAATTCCAGGTAGATTACCTACACTAGAAATAGAGATCTATACAGGTAGACAAATATGATTGACCTAGGGAATATATATATATATATATATGTCTCCAACATCTCTGTCTTATACATATGAATATGGAGAGATATACAAATATTACACAGGAATTTTAAAAACCTCTTAGAAAATAGAACATAGTCTTGGTTAAGTTGAAAATTTCTTTTCAAATGCAGATGGAACAAAATGTCTCTTTACCTAGTAACATAAAATTTACATTACAAAATCTGTATGCTAAGGTAAGACTTCCAACTGATTTAAAATGATTATGACTTTGGAGCAGAGAGAGCCTAAATGCTACATAAAATGTTTCAAAGCTTTTTATGAAGTGCACTGAACCTGACATTAACCTCTAAAAAGAGAAAGCAAACACAGTAACTTCTTAATTTATTTAATAAATTTCAGTTTATTTTTGAGTATTATAACATTCTCGATACAGTTTGAGATGCTAAAACTCTAACAGAAAACAAAAATATTAAGTAAAACCTGATGTTTTCTCATAATAGGAGGAAATAGAAACCAAAGTTAATCAAGTAGTAAATAAGTTGATGCAAAACTCATAAATACAAATTCAGCAGGCAGGTTTTGACAACATATTAAAATACTAGATAATTATCATATAATATTCAGGACAATAAGAATGATTCAAATTAAGAAATGTTTAATATAATTAATCATATTACTAAACCTCAGAAAAATTGAATTATAATTACGCACATTAAAATGTCATAATAAGATATAACATCTATTAAAATTAAAATAAAATGTGAATATAAGTATTTTAGTATAATTCAAAATATTAATTTCAAACCTACAGTCAACATACACAAAAGAAAAACAAGATAGAATTACTAAAGTCAGGAAAAAGAATGCTCATTATTAATCATAATATTTCTGAACATGTCAAACATAAATGTATATAGGCCACCAGTGACACATACAAAGGTAGGCAAATACAAATTTAAATAACTCCTATGCAAAGAGTAAAATGATTGAGATAATTTAGTAAGACAGTGGAACACAAGAGAGATATGTACATGCATAGAAAAATGGGTAAGTTTTATAAGTTTGGATGAGAACATTAAATTGTCAAATTTAGTCAAAATTTTCAAGCTACAATGTAAATGTCATATTATCCCAATAAAAATGTTAGTGCTTTTTGTGAAGGTGTGTCTTTTCCTCTTAATTAGATAAGCTCATTTAGAGTTATTTTTCAGTAAAAAAACGAATTCATCAAGAAAAGCCTGGGAATACATGAATCAGGCAGAGTATGAGTAGACATTGTCTCTTTGAGAATGGAGAATTTAATGTCATTGGGAAATTGCTATTAAAAATAATAGGGGAATGTGATGGCAAATATTTTTACAGACTGGATAAGACATAGAAAAGGAATAACATTGAGCCTAAACTTTAAATTTCCACCAGGAAAAAATTCAAGTAGAAAATGATTTAAATGTATCCAAACTAAATATACAATTGATCAAAGAAGCAATAGTATTACTATGTAACTTCTAAAGTGAGAAAGTCTTTCTTGCTATGATAGTAAAATATCATAAAGAGTCCCTTTCTACAATTATATCAAATTTAAAAATAGTTACAGTGCTTTTAACATATTAAACACTGCAGTTATAGTTCATGTGAGAGAAATAAGCTTTTTTTTCATAATACAGAAAATCACTGACAGAATTATATGGAAAAGAAAAACACCAATAAAAAATGCAAAAGACATGAATGGAAAGTTCTTCAACGCATAAATCACTAACAGGCTGGGGTACCACTGGTGTCTTGGGGTTAAGTCCTTAAGGCACCAAATTCAACACCCAACACCAAGCAAACACAAAACAGTAATATACTTTCAACAGTACTATCCATTAACTAAAATGTAATTAACTTAAACATTAACCTGCTACCAATAAGATAAATACAAATTCAAACTACACTGAGATGCCAGTGGTTTCACTGATCAGATCAACCATGTAAAATCACTCTACAGTGGTCACTGAGAAAAATGAAGATTCTCTGTCAGTGTCCATGGAATGGAAACTGATCCAAACGCTGTGGAGAGAAAGTTGCCAACCATGTGAAATTAACACACGGACCCTTCAGCGTTCTGTCTCTAGAAACTCATCCTGTGGACGCATTTGCCTGTTTGTGAACTGCTATATGTAACACAGGTGAGTTTTTGCAGCTGAATTTAGGTACAGACAAATAGTAAAACCTGCCCCCAAATTGATAGGTAGTTGACTTAATTAATCATGTGTCTGTATGCAATGTAACATAAAGAAAATAAGATGTTGCTCTGGACTTATTAGAAAAGTTTCCAATATGTAGAGAGTGAAATAGGTATAAGGGAATGTTTATAATGAGAAATAGTATATTTATTAATTGAATTTTATATTTATTTATACACTTCTTTATGGTTCAAAAAGTAGGAATGGATTACCTAATAAGATACAATACATTGAAGCCTCTTGTGATTTGCACAGAAAGCATAATTGTATTAATTACCCTCAAAGGATATGAAACATTGTAGGTCAAAAAGATAGCTCCAAATGATCAGCGATTGGTCAAGGTCAAATCTAGGGCCATCTGGTAAACTAAGCGTGTCAGGCTGTTATCTGCAGAGCCAGTGGGGACCCTGTGTGATGTCGAGGTGTGAATCAACTCTTCCCTTTTCACCAACTATGCTATTGAAAAATCTTCTTAAATGAGCAAGGAACGGGCTATTTAATAACTGTAACTTCTTACCGCAACATCTAGTAAACTAGAACGACTTTTTAATATGATAGTCCCTGTTGCCAGAAAATTGGGTATTTAGGGGATTTTCAGAAGATAAATTTACCACAACTGATGGAGCAGAACAGCTCTTATAATATACATTCCCTATATGAAACAATATGCATTTGCACAAATGAATGTTTATGAGCCCAGGACTGAAAATGAATCTTAGGAACATATTATTCATTCTAAAGAGCCCCCTTCTCCTTTTCCCTCAGATCTGTGTGGGGAAAAGCAGCTTTAACTGGGTCCACATATAATTTGAAATTGGTTAAAAGAAGTTTTTCCTCTTATGAAAGATTTCTGCTTGCCAAATGCAGTGTGAAAAATTAAAGCAAAGTGAGTTTTTTTTAAAATTCCCTTTTCTTTTTACAAAAAAAGCATTTCAATAATTAGTGTTAAGTATTTTCATGGTATCAAAAATGCTTGAACCACCTTTCATTTTATGAGAATTAAGAGCAAAATCAAAGCTGTTGTGATTTCTCGTGGAAATTGAGCGCTTTGGGGACAGATGAGGGAAAGGATGTAGTGGGATGAGACTGAAGACCTGGAAAAAACCCCTCTCCCTTTAGGTTTTCCTCCTAATTTCAGAAGATAGAACCATTCATTAATTCAGGAAAGTCTGCAGGTCAGAAAGGTCAAAGTTCATCTAACTGGGCATGACATTAGTCTCTTAGTCTCTATAAGAGTTGGATGTTCTGGATGATTCACAGTCCATCAAAATCAGTGCAAAGGAAACTTCCAGAGACAATCCAAGCAAAAGGTAAGGTGAGTCCTACAGAGGATACGATTTTCCTACATTTGTGGGACTTGTCCTAAAGATCATAACACTGTGAAGCTGAGAAGATGCCTCAACATCTTCAGATCAACTCTTCATATTGTACAAAAAAAGGTGAAACTCATAAAAAGGACTTGTTCCAGTGACCTTGACTATCCACAAGCATTTAGAACCCAACTTCCAAGTCCTGAAGTTCCCTCGCCCACCGGACAGCTGTGTATGTTTAGAGCAGCTGCTGCTGAAAGGCAACGCATGCTTTACTATCATTTCCTCACTCCTCTCTTCAAAATAAAAAGTATTTCACTCTACCTAGTTTATATAACGGATTCATAAGCAAGAATTTATTTGAAGGTAGATTACTAGGATGAGTACATTAAAAAAGAGATTATATAGCATTATGACAGATTGCTTTCCCTCTCCTAAGAAAAAGGCTGATATTTGACCACTTGGCCTCCAAAATGAAAAACAGAGACAATGAGGGAAAAGTATATTATGGTTCAACTTACAAATATACCCAAAGTTCTTAAAACTTAGGGGAAAGATTCTGAGGTCTTGATTCTCCACTTTAGTTCCTTCTTTTTAGTGAATTAGCGGTCACTTAGTCTTCTCACCAGCTTGGTCCTTTATTAAGTTACTGACACTTTCCTTCCTGCTCAATCCCATCATGATATGTCTGTATGCTGTGTGCATACAGGTTGCTGCTGGCAATTTATGCCAGACCCATCTTCCCCGACGACACTCACTCCTTCCCATCAGTGTGTCTGTGTGCGCTAGGGTTTAGTGTTCCTAAACAGGACAGTGGACGGAGTCCCCAACAGAACCCACAGGACTTGGAGTTTAAGAGCAAAGAGGCTTTTTATCTGCCGGCCTCTCTCCAAGGGACTTGCGTCCTCTTGAGAGCCCCAAGCAAGGCTTTGCTTTTACCTCCATCCAGTTTCTACAGGAAATATTTTCATTGCTGGGCAACACCAAGCAAAATGACAGCAGAAGCAGAAGCAGAACAGAGCAGCTGCTGGGGAAGTGGGAAACTCTGACAGGACTCTCCAGGGCTGGTAAGGGCTGCTAAGGTCACACTGCAGCTGTGCCTGTCCATAACTGAGGTCATGGCCACCAGCTTGCTCAGAGACCTAAGCTGTACAGCTAACCCTGAGCTGCCCAGTTTTGCCCTGGGAGGTGGTTCCTCTCTCATCTTGTCACAGAGAATAGTCTCTTCCTTTTTCAATAATTAAAACGAATTAACTTCCCTTGGCCTGGTGCTCTCCATCCCTTGAAGCTACCTCTCCTTTTCCTCAAACCCTGTAAAGGCATAGTTCCCTCCTGTCCTTGTCTCTCCCACTGAGATCACTTTCCGTGCACCATGCGGTCTCAAGCCGACCTCTTCAGCACCAAACCCATGGCCCTGCCATGAGTGTAAACATGCATTTGCCAAATGCAATGGCACAGAGTGGTAGAAGATATGCACTCTTATTGCTCGAGGCTGCCTGCTATTGACAAGGCGTGTGAGATGGAAAAAAATGAACCTTTCTCGGTCTGATCCATTCTGTAAGACACTGTGGATAGCGGTTCCCATGCAATAGGCAAGAGACAGAGCAACACTAACCCTACTTTCCTCTTGCTCGGTGTCAAGGACAAACCTGAGCCCTGTTAGTGATAGTGACAGATTTTACTTAACTACAGTGGAAATGACAAGGAGGCTCCAGCATGGACTAGAGTCACATTTGCTGAAACAAATGGCTACAGACTTTTCAAAAAGTAGGTGTTGTGGGAAGGAGCTAAAGAGCTAAAGAGCTAGATGGTAGCTGCTCCATAGAAAGAGACCACTTGAATTTGTCAGTGAGACGTACACTGGGTCAGGGTGTGAGCCCTCAGATCTTTGTGGCAGAAGGGAGTGCCGTCAGTCACAGGAAGGGACCTTGTGAGGTTAGCTTCTTACCCTCCTTTGGAAGGAAAGAGGGGAGAAGGATAAGGAGAGGGAGGGAAATGGGCACTGTCTCCCTGGCTGGTGACATTTCACTGGTGATTTGTACCTCAAAGGTCAGTGAAAGTATTCATAAATGCAAGGTTTCTAAATGTCCTTCTAGTTGCTTTCTAGCTGTTCAGCTCTAAGAGGGGCTTCTTCTGGAAGCCCATCACTCCATCAACACCGTTTGGCTGCAGAAGACAGCAGAAGGAGCTCCCACAAGGGTCTATCCCTGCACTACCAGTGAAGTGATCTGCACACCATTGTACCTGGAGGAAGGCTGATCTACATCCTGCCTTCACAACCATTGGGAGCCCACATTTGGCTTTCACCTATCTTTGGAGGCATAAAAAGTCAACAGAAAGGAGAGAGAGAGAGAGAGAGAGAGAGAGAGAGAATGAATCTGTGGCCTTTCCGTGCCTGCAGGAATCAAGCAGAAGTAGGGAGGATCACGCTGGAGGAAAGATGGTAGAGGCGGGCCTCACCTCCATGCAATGCTACTGCCTGGTCTCTGCCTCTATCTACAGAGGAGTTTAGATGGGATCCTGAGAAAAATAGTAAACTGAGAGCGATTGAGACCAAATTGTTCTAAAATGTTTCCTATCCAAAAAAAAAAAAAAAAAAGTGAGATTTAAGACATGAAAGTTACCCATGAAAGTACCACCCAGTCTGACATTCTTGGCAATTCTTCCCTATTCGTGTATTTGGGATTTGGTGATTATTGTTTGTAACTGAGTCTGCAGAACTAGATCACCTTTTCCTTTATGGTCTTGTTGGAGCTAAGACCCAGCACAGATTTTCACAGGTAATGATTGAGAGTTTTGCTGTCTCCGAGAATCAAAGCAAGGTCTTACACCTGTGCGCACCTTTGCAGAGGCATTGCATCCATGTCAGTGATTTCCAAGGGCGCGTTCGCTTTCCCTTTCAGTGAGACTTTCTATTGTACTATGAAACACACACAATGGCTGTGATTACCGTGAAATGTATGTCACATGTAAACCTCCAGAAAATAGACCAGAAAATAACATCAAAACAAAACAAACCAACACACACACACACACACACACAAACAATTAGACACAACTAATACATAAAATTTCAGAGCAGGATATAAATGTAGAGATAAGCTCCAACTGCCTCATTTTATAAGAAATGAAATCTGAATCCCATGATGAATTTGATCAGCTGCACGATACCAAGACGATCTCTCTAAGGGCCAGAATCAAATGCCTCAACGGTGGAGATGCAGTTCACCATGGCCCGCCACACAGATGGAGCTCGGAGAATACTCTAGTTTTTACTTTGGCGACTGAGACTGAATTTTCCTGTTACAGCCAAGACAGACATGTGGGAGATAGAAACCTCTCCGAGATACATTTAGAATGCATTTGCATAATCTCCAAAATGCGGTGAGTGCTGTGTGCCTATATAAATTTTAAGCAGTGAATGAAGGCTTTGGAGGAATGCCCAGGCCTCTGAATCAAGAACCCAGCCCACTAGAATTGATGCTCCATACCTATGTTTTTTTTTTTTTTTTAAATGTTTTCATATGTGTTGGAAGATCATTTGTCGCAAACAGTGGACCCGTACAGACATGTGTCAAAGTCACAGGAAAGACAGACTGTCTAATTATAAAGGAGCGATTGACATTTAATACATATGGAAACAGAGGCTCGGTGGAGTTGTCATGACCTATTGGGCCTAGAATTGAATCTAAGCTTGGTGACTTTTAATAGGTTCTTTGGAGCCTTCAACAGCTTCCTTCTGTCTGGCAAACGTTATGCAGACTTCCTTGGACTCACTTGCATGGAACTAAAGGATTTCTCTCCCATAGTTCAGTAACACAGGATTCGAAATTTGAAATCTTGGTTACTGCCTTTGCGACTGTGGAAAAGGACCTTCTGAATGTACCTGGTTGATTCATCAAATCATTCAGCTTTTATTGTGTGCTGCTTCTGGGGTAAACACAATCAGTTTCTGAAGGGACATCCACAGAGACAGAAAATAGCAGCATGGCCTGGCTGTCTGGAGGGTCCTTATTTCCCCATGCTTAGAGTGTGACATACTGTGCTTGTCCCAGAGGTCTGTGTGTGAATATATATGACGCAGTAAATGCCCTGCTTCATATAAATACCTAAATCTAGGAGGTTATTTTGAGTGTACTTTGCTCAAGGGCACAGAACAACATCCCATACGTTTTTGTTTATTTTCTTATGAATGTTTCACCATATACCCAAAAAGGCCTTATATTCTGGAGGCATCAAGTGAAATAGGAACTGATTTGATTTTAAGAAAATGCAAAATAGGTCACTGCTTTTGAATGTACTTAGGGATCAGATCTCTTGGGTCAAAAGAAGAGACATATATCACTTCCTGAAAGCCCTAGCAAAAATACAGATTTCTTCCCAGGGACATATATGATTTCAGCACAGGAAATGAATCCACCCAATTATTGACCAGGAAAGAGTTCCAGACAGGGAATCAGGGGTTCACACACATGCAGAGTCTGGGAGGCCAAGTTCAGGGCTCCGTCTTCTAGAGTGAGATCCAGGGCAATGAGGAACCCATGCACTAGGGGATCTGCTACCTCTGAAGACTCACAAGGGTTTTCTGGAGAGATACTGACCTCAGGGAGTGCAGGCAGGTCCCGCATCAAGAAGTCACATGGGAAAGCACCCTGGATTCAAATTCTTGATACTAAGGAGGTTGCGCAGTGCACAGAGCTGCTAAGGGAAGACCTCACCCACTACCATGGGGGTTCATGGCCAGTGCCTCTTCTCAGGACAACATCACTGCTCATTGGAGATTTATTTACCTGTGGGTAGCAAAGTTTTCCTTCCCAGGATATTTGTGGAGAAGGAAAGAAGGTATCATTTCCCAAAGGGGATATGCATCTATGCATAATCACACAGAAGGAAATATTACTGTTTGCTGGAAATTTTATCATTAGATCATTGGAGGCTGGAAAGAAAAAAAATGAAACAGTGAAAAGAGAGAGGAAGGAGCGTTTGGAGGGAAACTGCGCTCTTATTTTGCTGTTTTTCTTTTTTTAAATAGAATGCTTCCATACATTTACTGCATTGCATGGGCCCATTTGAGACCTCAAGATAACAATGAAGACAGTGGAAAGGAGAGTACTCATGAGACCTCCAATGTACCCAGGAGAGTGCTGATTTTAAATAATGTTTTATTCTTTTTTTTTTTTTTGTACCAGGGATTGATCTCACAACCTTGCACTTGCTAGGCAGGTGCTTATGCCACTGAGCTAAACTCCTGGCCTGATAATGTTTTATTCTTGAAAGAGACTTGTAATGTAGGTATGAGTGTCTTCATTTCTCCATTGCAGAAGCTGAAGTTTTTCAGTGCTAACTGCAGGGTCACAGAGTGAGACATAGTGTCAGGTTGATTTAGGGTGTATTTGATTTTAAAGCCTGTGTTTGGTGGGCAATCCTGTCTCCATCTCATGAGATAATCTCACTTGAAAGAGCCAACCTATCTGCGCAATTGTTCCCTAAGGCTTGTCCAAAAGAAGAAGTTAAATACTTTTGCAAAACAGTTTTAAAGTGTTTCAGATGGCTGAGGGAAGCTGGGTTTTGAGGGGAACAATCCGATTTTGAATTCGAGTCCTTTGATTTATCACCAGTGTATCCATGGGCAACTACTTACTCACCTGTGTCTGAGTTCCCTTATGTTTAAAAATGGGTACAAAATTAGAGACTAGCCCTTTAGGATTGCTTTGCCATGTCAGTGAGCTAATACATAGAAATCCCTGAGAATAAGCTTGTCCGATGAGTCCTTAAGAAATGTTTGACTCTATTATAAAAATGAGAAAACTGAGGGAGAAGATGGTCCAGGATTTCAGCCCCAGGCATCGTTTCAACAGTGCTCACAAGAAAACCACTGTGAAGAGGCCTCCTGAGCTGTCACATCAGCCAGTTGCTCTAACTGCAGTCCACTCCTGAAGCAGAAAAGTGAAAGACATGTGGCTGGAAACAAGAATGGATTTTACTTCTGCACATACAGAAAATACTCCTTGTGACTCTTCGTAATACTCACCAGGCACTGAATGTGAAGGGTCACCAGTGGGGCTAAAGGTAAAAGACACAGAACCTATTAATACTGTATGAAATGAGACAAATGACTATCACAGTGGGATTGCTATTTTTTGAGGACCACTACATACCACAAATTTTAACTCCACCAATAATGATACGAAGCAGAGTTTGTTTTTCCTAATTCACGAAAGTTTCCAGCGATGGCTGTTAAAATTAAGGTTTTTATCAAAAGTCATGAAAGCTGCCAAGTGGAAGATCCTGAAATCTGTTCCTTTCCTTACACTACCTTTTCTCTGTGGTTCTTCTCAGGTGCCATCTGATGACTCTCAAACATAACAGAGTACTTCAGACAGAAATATTTAAATTGAGCCATGTCCCCTGTTAGAAATTCATGTTCCCAAGACTTGAAATATGGCTCCCTGTTCTTTCACAATTTTGTTTGAGTGTACACATCTCTTCCTTACCTGTCACCTGTAACTTGGTTATTTCTACAATGGTAGTTGAGTAATCACATCCCAAATATCACTGGCATGAAGTACTTTCTGTCTGGTACTTTTCTAGTAGTTTATTAATCTCTGTTCTAGATTTTTCTAGGAAATGACAAGGCTAAACTATTTTAGTGAGAAAATTTACCTTGTTTAGCACACATTTTTTCCTATTTGTATGTGAATCTCCTCTGTTTGCAACGTCTAGTGAGGTCTCACACACAGTGCCTTTAGACAGGCACTCTGACCGCTTGTGTTTGTTTCAGGAAAATAACCAGTATTTCCAGAATGCACATGCAAGCCAGGGCCAGCATGATTCCCAAATGTCAGAATAAAAATTTAAAATATAGTATAAAAATTAAGTCATTCCAGAACAGAAACTCAGTATCTATTCTTGAGAAAGTAGTGGCTCCTGTTACAACCTGAGCGCTCCAGTACATTCTAGAGCATTTTAAAGATTTGGGAAATTCTACTACATCCACATGGACCAAAATCCCACAATGACTATAAACATCATATATGATACATAGGAACCACAAATAAGAAGAATACCAATAGCAACAGTGAATGTGGGAAAAGGGATGGAGATGGAGGGAATGAAGAGAGTGGGGAGAGGAAGGGGAATAAAAGAGAATCAAGATGTATTAATAACGTGTAACACTTCTTAAAATTAATGTAAGCTTCATGTGTTATAGATATGTACTAATAAAATAAGATTTTTAAAATGCATCCATCATTGCTTTATAAATTCAGGAAATTCTAGAAATGAAAGTTAAAGCCATAGGATTCCATCAAAGCCTTAGCAACTGGAAAAATTGCCCCAGATCACTGGAAAATTTCTTAAAAGGTATTTTAGAAATTAAGGAAAAGAATTCTAGACTGTCTCAAAGGTATTGCTGAGTTTGTAAAATTTTCTGGCGCTCACATTTAAATAAATACAAGAATTAATTAAAGCGAGACTAAACCAATTCACAGGAATAGCTTTGCGTTAACAATATAGAACAAGATTAAAACCCTGATTTATCACACTTGGGAGAGAAAGATTGCAACTGGGAACTCCAACCTCTGTCCAACCTGTGCTGATGTCCCTGAGAGCAGAGGAGCCCATTCAAAACAAGAACTCTAGAGCCTCTTCAGTGTTTTTATTTACCTCATTTTCAGTTGCAAATGTGATAACCAGAGATAAAAGAAGCTGATGGGTTAGGATGACTTTGTTCTGATTAATTTTACAGTAATTCTGGGGGCTTCAGTTTTAAATGAATTGTTTGAATACTAAATTATGCAGCTTTATGATCCAGGAGATAAGCGGCAGCTCTAAAGATGCCCCTGAGACTGAAAAGAGACAGCATTAGAAGCTCATTATTGCCGGCACATTTAACATGGTTAAAGTAGGGGAAAATAGCCATTAAGTTAATGTAATAGTTAAACTGCATTAATTTGAAAAACTGCCCAGTGAAAAGCTTATAGCAGAGGATGTGGATTTTTCCCCAAAAAATAAATAAATAAATAAAGCATTTCAAAGTTGTTTTCTTGCTCCCTCAACTCACTCTGCCATTTGAAATCTGGGCTCCCTGCTCCTGGTGTGCTTTAAGGAGCCCTCTACGTCCTGAGGTTTGACACAGCAAGCAGAGACCAGGACCCATGGGGAATCCCAGATGTTAGCTTTGCGGTCCATTCAAAGGTACGGCCCACACGTGAGAAAACCACAGAGAATCTCAGCAGGTGCCTTGGGAATTCTTATCCTAGGGAAGAGCTATTTGAATTTCCTATAATCAGGCAGTTTTCTTGAGAATTCAGCAGAGGTTGGTTTAAACTCAGTGTTAATTCGCAGATATTCACATGCAATGTCATTTTCTCGATTCTCTCTTACTTGGAAAACTCACACTTCAATACCAAAAGCATTTCCTCCATCCACTTGGTAATGTCACAGGGTCCTGCCTCAGCCTCAATTCTGGGTTTTACTACTTTTAACCTGTGTGCTTCATTTCTACAAAGAGCCTATTGCTCTCATTTCTGCTTGCTTTGATTCTGTTATTTCTTTTCCTTTCCTTACCTTTCTTTTCTATTCTTCATTTTTTTGGATGGGTTTTGTCAGTACTTTTTTGAGATAAAAAATGTTTCTGAAAATGACAAATAGTGAAACAATGTACCACATATGTTATTAACATGGCTTTATTTGATGTTTGGGATAAAGAGAACATTTGATCACAAGGCTTCAACTGTATCCTCAGAATGGAAAATTTTCTTTATCTATTGGATTCACAAAATCAGAAAATCTACTGTCAACTGCTTAATGACAATATAAATCTGAACATGTTATCAGAAATATAATGGACCAAGTGCTTTATGAATAAAATGAAATTTAAAAATTATAATTTTTCCATTATTTTCCTCAGGTTTGCTCTTTACCAGCATTCCTTTCAGACAACATTACTAATATTATCTCAAATTACATATATATATATACATACACATATGTATATACATACAAACATACAGATACTTACATGTACACATAGTCCATATGTACTATGCATATGATGCAATGTATGTATATGATGAATTTTCTTTGGTTCTTTTCTCTTTCCTTTGTGTCCTCAATCACAGAGAACTTCTTGAGCATTCTGAGAGATGGCATTATGATAGCATTACTTGAACCACATGGAAACAACAGAGATTTAACCTTAAGACCCCAGAAGAAAACATATTTTAGACCATAAACATTTGAAGTAAACAAAGACCATAAACTGGAGTCCAGGGAAATTCCTACCAAACACAAGCATGTTGAGGTAATCGGATGAAATATAAACATGTGGTGTATTTTACCTCACCTTGGTTCGGGGCAGCGTGGCTCCTCAGCAGGGGCCAAAGCTCACCTCCACTTCTGCACCACTTTTGGACACCAGGGGCTGTGCTAGTCCCGTAGTAAAGGAGCACTTTCCCAGAGGTAGGGATTGTTCTGCAGACTAAGAAGATTTCTTTTCTTCCATGCTCCTTTCTCTCCCCATTGTGCTCTACCATTTAGTGTAAAATCATAGGTTCCTACTGAATCATTTATCTGACCTACATTGTTATATTCTATATCCTAGAAAGAGTTTATCTTTTAGTGTAGAGAGGAAAACCCCTGAGTATGAGCCTTATGAGGTGTTCTAGTTAATGTGCCACAGCAGTAAAATGGAAAATACTTAGAGACTGCTTCAGATTCTCTGCCACTTCAGATACCTATTGAGAGATTATTAGAAATGCTAATTCTTGGGCCAGGGATTTAGCTTGGCAACATAAAAGCCTGCCTGGCAGGTACAAGGTCATGAGTTCGATCCCTGATAACCACAAACAAAACAGAACAGTGCTATTTCTTTGTCCCTTTCCCCACCCCTGGTGATTCTACTTTTCTTAATATAGAGTGATATTTCTCAATCTGGAATCATAATGAGTTTTCATATAAGCAAGATGCTGTTGATACCAGACGCTTACTTGAGTGAGGACTTCACAATACAAATGAAGAAGATTAATTTGAATTCAGTATCAAGAGAGCAGAATGACAGGACAGCCAATAAGAGAATGCCCATTTTTTTTATTAAAATAAGATAACTTGTCATTTCCCAAATGGGTAATAATGAAATTAATCATATGGTGAGTGAAACACGTGACTTAGTATTGAAAACCAAAGCTTAGAGCAGGTGCACACATGATTTTTTGAGGGCAGACCATCAGGAACACCAGAGCCGAGACAACCAGCTGGGCTGCACTCCTGCACACAGGCCTTTGGAGTGCAGAGGAATCAGAGAGACCAGCATCTGGAACAGCACAGAAAGGCCAGCAGTCGGTTCTGGATAACTGCAGCAACAGAAGAGCAGTCCCAGCCCCGAAACGCAGAGGCCAAAGTCAGCTCCACACCTGCGGACACTGTCTCAGAACTGTAAGCACCAGAGGCGATTCACCGCTTTTATTCTCCATTTTTTGTCTGATTAGCTATCTCTTTCTGTTTGGTTGGATGTCATCTTATTTTGTTTTGTATTTTGTGGTTATTTTTTATTTTAAGTTTTTTTCTCTCTCTCTCCTCTCTCCTGTCTCCCTTTTTTGTCCATTTGTCTTCTCTTTTTCATTCTCTTTTTTCTATCTCTTTTTTCAATGTTTAAGTTTCTTACTTTTCAGGTTTGATCTTCTCTTTCTTCAACTACTTTTTAAATGTAAACTTCCAAGTGAGTAAACTTAGTCTCTTCCCTTTCTGGTTACTCGTTCGTATTTTGTTTCATTAGTTCCCTCTTGCATCCTCCAGCTTCACAAAGCTCGGGTGATCATCCTTCGAAGTCCTGCCTTGGCTCTATTTGACCTCATTGATCACTTTATCCTGGCCCCTCCCTATCTTAACCTTCATGTTCCCCACAGAAGGGTAAAATCATTCCATCAAGGGGACAATCATTGGTTACAAGTACATGCCGTATGCTTGATTCTGTTACATACTTTAGCGTTTGCTCCTGTAGTAGCAGTTAGCAGGCTAGTAGTTTGTGAGCAGTTAAGCTGCACCTTAGCCTGTTTTTATTACTAACTGTGCTGTTTTAGCCAGGATGTCATGCATGTCATAGTGTTTCTCCCCTGTTTGAAAAAGTGGTGATTTCATGTGGCCATAATCATCACTGCAGCCCAATACCAAAGGATTGTTTGTGGAGCCAAATAGTAACTTTGCATCCTTTATAAATTGGGATGGCAGGTTCTCAGGATAGCTACAAACAATCAACTACATCTAGAGGACATCCTTGAAGAACAGGCATCTCCTTGAGAAGCCTCAACACTACTGATAAATTTATCTATCATAAGAAGATAGCAAGCAAAAAGGTAGAAAACAAAATAAAATTAAAAAGTGGAAAATAGAAAATAGTGAGATGCTGAAGCATAATGCAAGCCCAGAGATCCAGCCCATCTAGGACAGGCCCAAAACTCAATGAGATCAATGAAAATGGAATTCAAACACTAGAAGTTTCTGAAATGATATCAACAGAAGTGGAAAAAAGCAAGTAGAAAAGACTATAGAGAAAATAATTTCTCAGATACAAAATGAAATGTTGCTTAAACTCAAAGATGTTAGAGAAGATATGGATTAAAAAAAGATAGATGAGCTTAGAAAAATGATGGAAACAAAAAACACCTGATATAGGAAAGAAATGGAATCCATGAAATTCAATGAAACAGAATGACAAGAGATTCCAAAATCAATTGAAAGTGTATGCAACATATTGCACAAAGGAGTGGATAGAATTTCAGACCTTGAAGGCAAAATTGCACTTAGTGATCATGAAAAGAAAGATATCTTAAAAATAGCAAGAGACCAAGGAAAATCAATCTAACAGCTACAACATGATGCAGAGAAGAATAACATATTGATTGTGGTCAAGGAGAAAGCTGGAGACAGCAAAAATGCCATAAAAACATCTTCAAATAAATAATAGCAGAAAACTTCCCAAATATGGATAAAGAATTTGACATACAAATAAATGAAACATACAGATCCCCAAACAAACATGACCAAAATAAAACTAAAGCAAGACATATAGTAATCAAAAGTTCAGAAATTAAGCATAAGAATATTAAGAATTGTTAGAGAAAAGAAACAGATCATGTATTGAGAAAAGCCTATCAGAATCATGGCAGACTTCTTAACACAAACTCTCAAGACAGGAAGAAATATTTCAAGTCCCGAAAGTAAACAACTTTCAACTGAGGTTGATGTACCCTGCAAAATTATCTTTTAAAATTAATGGAGAAAAAAGATATTTCCATGACAAAGAACAACTAGAAATTTATGAACACCAAACCAGCCCTGCAAAGAAAACTCAAAGAGTATTCACAAATTGAAAGTCAAATGATGGAAAACAACTTTCCATGCAATAAGAACTCAGAAAAAAGCAGGGGTGGCTATCCTATCAGCAAACAAT
Source organism: Dolichotis patagonum (assembly GCA_004027295.1). Taxonomy (NCBI): domain Eukaryota; kingdom Metazoa; phylum Chordata; class Mammalia; order Rodentia; family Caviidae; genus Dolichotis; species Dolichotis patagonum. Next base: position 68,037 of record PVJX010002098.1, on the reverse strand, counting down.
ATGAACTTCAAATCAAGAATGATCAAAAGAGATAAAGAAGGTCACTACATACTTGCTAAGGGAAAATTCTAAGAGGAAGAGATAACAATCATAGATATCTATGCATTAAATATAAGAGGACCTAACTATATAAGACAATTATTAATCGATATAAAAAATTAAAGAAGCAATAACACAATTGCAACGGAAGCTCTTAATACCCTATTGTCAAAAACAGATAGCTCAACTAGACAAAATACCAGCCAGGAAATATCAGAATTGAGCCAAATCTGTGAATAAATGTCCTTAGTAGGTGCTTTCAGGGTGTTCCATGCAACATCATAAGAATACACATTCCTCTCAGCTGCACATAGGACATTCTCTAAAATAGATCATGAACCAGCACCCAGCACATGCTTAAGTAAATGCAAAGGAGTTGAAATTATCTCATGGATATTTTATGACCATAGTGCCATGATATTGGAAAGTAATGACAAAAGAAAGTACCAAAACTGCATAAACACATGGAAATTAAATAAGACTCTCCTAAATAACCAATGGGTCACTGATGAAATTAGGGAGGAAAAGGAACAGTATCTACAACTAAACAGAATGCAGATATTATATACTAAAACACACGGAATGTAATGAAAGAAATTTGAAGAGGGAAATACATAGCAGTGAATTTTCACATCAGGAAAACAGAATGAGCACAAATAAGCAACCTAGTTTTGCACCTCAAGCTTCTAGAAAAAGAAGAGCAAGACAAGTCTGAAGCTCGTAAGATGGAGAAAAGTATAATGATTGGCAGAAATTAACACAATGGAGACTAACAAAGTAATACAAAGAATTAATGAATGAAAGTTGTTTCTGTGAAAGAATAAATGAAATTGATAAAACCTTAGCCTACGTTATAAAAAAAGGACTCAAATTTATGCACTGAGGAATGAAAAGCGTCAAATCTCTTCATATCTTGTGGAAATTCAGAAGATCATCAATAACTACTTCAAAATTCTTTACTCTTATATGATGGAAAACACAGAAGAAACGGACCAATTCTTAGATACATACAAATTACCAAAGATAAATCAAGAAGATATAAAAATTCTGAATAACCTAATATCAGTTAATGAGATTAAATATGTTATTAAAAACTTTCCAATGAGGAAAAGCCCATATCCTGATCGATTCACTGCTGAATTCTACATGAAATTTAGAGAAGACTTAACACCAATATTCCTAAAACTCTTTTAAGAATTTGAAAGGGAAGCAATACTCTCCAACTCTTTCTTGGAGGCAAGTATTATCTTGATATGAAAACCAGAGAAAGACCCAATCAGAACAGAGAACTCCAGATCAATCTCTGTAATAAACATAGATGCAAAAATCCTCAATAAGATGTTAGCAAACAGAATGCCATAAATCATCAAGAAAATTCTACAATATGACAAAGTGGTATTCATCCCAGGAATGCAGGAATGGTTCAACACACACAAATCAATAAATGTAATACATCATATTAACAGAACCAAAAACAAAAAATCACATGATTGCCCTAATAGATGCAGACAAAACTTTTGACAAAGTTCAACACTCATTCACAATAAAAGCACTACAGAAAATTGGAACAGATGATCTTTATCTCAAACTGATAAAAGCCATCAATGAAAAACCAACAATCAACATCATACTATGTGGCCAAAAATTGCAACCATTCCCTCTAAAGCTATCAATAAGGCAAGGATGAGCACTATCACCTCCCCTATTCAATACACTTCTGGAAACATTAGCCAGAGCAATTAGACAAGAAAAAGTAATACAAAGAACAAGGATAGGAAAGAAAGAAGTTAAATTACATTATTTGCAGATGACATGGTAGTCTACATAAAAGACCCCAAAAACTCCTCCAAAAGACTTGTAGATTTAATTATCTAATTCAATACCATAGCTAGACACAAAGTCAACACTCAAAAATTAATAGAATTCCTGAACACAAATGACAAACTCACTGAGAGAGAAATTAGGGAAGCCATACCTTTCATAATAGAATCCAAAAAAAATGAAATACTTAGGAATCACTCTAGCAAAGGAAGTAATATAACTATACAATGAAAAATATATTCCTCTAAAAAAAGAAGATTGAAGAAGATACTAGAAAAGGCACAGTTATCTCTTGCTCATGGATAGGAAGAATCTACACAGTGCAAATGATCATACTAAAAAATTTAATGCAGACTTCATGTATTCCCAATTAAAATGTCATTAGCATACCTCACAGAACTAGAGAAAACATTCTTAAAATTAATTTGGACCAGAAGAGATCTAGAATAACAAAGGCAATTCTGGGTGACAAAGGCAAGGCAGGAGACATTGCAATCCCTGACTTGAAACTATACTACAAAGCTATAGTGATAAAATCAGCATATTACTGGCAAATAAACAGACCTGAGAACCAATGGAATATATTAGAAGATGCAGACATAACTACAAACACACTCAGTCACTTTATCTTTGACAAAAGGACCAAACATGTTCACTGGAAGAAAGTATAATAAATGATACTAGAAAAACAGGCTCTCTACATACCAAAGACTAAACTAGACTCATGACTCTCACTGTGAACTAATTTAACATCAAAACAGATCAAAGATCTAAATAATAAGACAGAAACATTGAATCTACTAAAAGAGAAACTAGTAAGAAATCTTGAAGACACGGGTGCAGGCAGATACTTCATGAACAAAACCCAAACTGCATGGGAAATACATCAAAGAACCAATAACTGGGATATCATCTCGCTATAAAATTTTGCACGTCAAAAGAAATCATCGGCAGAGTGTAAAGACAACCCACAGCCCAGGAAAGGAAATTTCAACCAACTGTCCCTCAGATAAAGGACTTCTATCTAGAACATATAAACAATTTTAAAAAATGGTACCTCCAAAATTCAAAGACCCAATCCAAAAATGGGCAGCTGAGCTGAACACACACTTCTCAGATGAAGGAATACAATTGATAAATAAATATATGAAAAAATGTTCAACATCACTAGTTACTCAAGAAATGCAAATTAAAACAACACTGAGATTCCATCTAACTCCAGAAAGAATGGCTGCCATCACGAAATCAACCAATTACAAATGCTGGAGTGACTGTGGAGAATAATATCACTTCTCCACTGTTGGTAGGAGTGTAGGCTAGTACAACCACTGTGCAGTTGGTGTGTAGATTCACAGAAAAACCAGGATTAGAGGTACCATTTGATCCAGCCATTCTCCACTGAGTATCTTTCCAGAAGACTTGAAAGCATCAGGCTGTGTTGTTATATGTTAATAACAGCACAATTTGCAATAGCTAAAACCTGTAACCAACCCAAAGGTCTATCAACCAAGGAATGGATAAAAAAACATGGTGTTTTTATAGAAGGAAATACTACTTAACTCTAAAGAAGGATAAACTTGAGACTTCTATAGGTAAATGAATAAATTTGAGACCATACTCATAAGTGAAATAAATCAGACACATGTGTAAACATATTGTCTCCTTAGTGTATGAAGTTAAAAGAGTAAATAAGATCCAAAATTTACAATAGATACTGTGAAATGAGAATACATTTTTCAGAAGGAGAAAGAAAGTGGGATGGGAGGAAGAAGTAAAGAAGGAAAAGAAAAGGAAAAATAAATAATTATATATTTATATATGATATTTAATACTAATTTATTTTAGTTCATTGAAAAGAAAGCTTTGCTTTTATATTATTTGATCAATTTTTCATGCCTGTATCATATAATATGAGCAACTACTTTGAAGATAGCAATACACAACACATTAACCATTTTTATTCTTCTACTGTCCTGTTTTGAAATTTTGTATTATTGTTTTTATTGTTTTTTCTTTAAAATAAAATAAGAAAACCTATTACATTAAATTGAATACAAATTATATATTTTAATATGCTCTTTATATCAGTTGACTAATAGATTTTATTAAGTTCACAGACATTAGTTGTTGTTAAATAGTTTTAAAAATGCTTTCAAATATTTTCTGAGATTAAAATGAATTCCACTGATAATATACAGAACCAGAGATGTGTGTTAAAAGTAATTTTGCTATCCAGGTTAAAGGCACTTAAACAAAGTGGTCATCCTTAGTACATATTGATTACAATCAATTTCTTAGGTATGTCTATTGTTAACACCACATCAATGGTATTTTTCTGAAAAATTTTTAATATGATGTTTTTATTTGAAATTTTCAAAATAAATATTATAGAACTATAAAATTAATATTTTATAGTTAACACGTTTGAAATTATTGATACTGTAACTGATGCCTCTGTTAATTAGACTATTTTTAGTTAATAAAATAAAATACATAGAAAAAGAGAATACAAACATACTTGACTGAAACTATTTTCAATTTGAAGACCTATGTTTAAATATTTCAGTATTTTGTCCAGATATGTCTCAGGTATTTTTTTTTCTCCCATAGTTGAAGTTCATTTGTCTGGTACATATTTTTGTTGAAAACTACAATCCACTAAATTGTCCCTATATTCCTTTATTTCACCATGTTTAGTTTTGGGGAGATCAAAGCATTCTGATATTTATTGCACTTGGTAGGGAATAAATGTTCATCTGGTTAAATATGCCTTCCATAAAACATCCTTCCTCTGAGTTGAAATATTCGGGATACAATTAGTGTCAAAATTAAATATTTGATTCATATTGTATCTTACTTAGTTCTTCCTTTGTTGTTGCAATGGTCAATTCAAGGTTTTCTGTTCTGTAAGGTAACAATTGACTTAAAGCTTCAAAACCTAAAATTTATAATTTCTCCTTATTAAATACTGAGATAAAAACTTCTACTTGATTTTGCAGAGCACACAGACTGCATTTAAATGGCTGATTTTAAACATTCTTGCTGTCACCTTCTGCTGATTTGTAAAGCGCTTTATCATGAATGTAGACCTGTTTTCAAATTGCTGATGGATGAGTTAGAGATGCCATGTAGGACTGTGCTTAAGTATATAGTTATTTTACATAGTTACAAAGCATTTTGTAAGACATTACTCTGAAAGTGCATATATGAGAATATATTTAAGACTATAAAACAGTTTCTGCTGCTGGAGGAATTTTGCTGTGTGTGTGGACAAATTGGAATGAGTGGTACATCTCAAGTATTCACAATGATATATTTTGGTTTCAAGAGTGCCCCAGTCAGGCAATGACATTGTACTGCGATGCTGGGGTGTCCTACACAAATTTCTATTAAACAGAAAATCATTTTCAATGTTGAGTTTATTGCTAAACTTAGGTAGCATTCATGAACATGTCAATTGGTTGATCTTCAACAAAAATTTAATTCACAATTTTACATGTTTTCATGTTGAGCGGCTGACACCCATTGAACTGGTGCTCAGTTTGCACAGACAGCTTTTGAATGACATTTTCTTAAATATAAAGCAAATAAATAACAAACAAACACCTGCATTTTGCCATAGACGTTGAATCATGCCAGGTCTTTGTCCACACAGATGACACTGTCACAAGTGCTACTGCTCAAAAGTATTTTATATAAATTATTGACTTTCTGCCAACTTTGTTGAGAAATGAGAAGCTCACGGTTGATATTTTTGCTGAAAATATGCTTTTATTTTTTCATTCTATGTTGCCAAAAAACAGCTTATTGAAATATAAAAATGCTGCCAATTAACTTGTTAATATGGTAAGTTTATATTATAAAATAAGAACCAAAACTGTAGCAAAACATTCACGTACGAGAGTTACTCTGGCAAGGACTCTTAGCCCTCATTTTTCAGACATCTTGGACACCGGTGGAGGATGGTTCCCACTGTTTTATGGATTTGGGATCCATGGGATCTTGGCATGGTCGCCTCGTGCTTCTCACCTACATCAGTGAGGAAAGATCCAGCACTCAGTGTGTCCTGCTGCCTGGGTGCCTACAGCATCACAGCGCTTGGTTACTTCTCCCACTACCTTCATCAAGGGCGGGAACACTACAGAGAGGCTTTCGTCTTACTGTGTGCACGAGGTCAAGAAGGGTGGATGCATCGTCTCCAGTTCAGCTGGGCTCTGCCTGCCATGTTGTCAGCCCACACACATCTGGAGGCCATCATGGAAAGCATGAAATGTAAAAACTGGACACCCAAATTTTTTGTATTTTAAATTCTTCAGCTTTTGGAAAGCCAGGTAGATTCACAGCACATTCAGAGGAATGTACCGAGTTCTCATACTCTCGAGTGAAATAAATTGGACACTCATGTGTAAATACTGCACCATTTTTCTGGTGTGAGAAACCAAAAGTGTGCATAAGGACCAAAGTGTATAGTAGGTGTTATGAAATAGGAAGAAAATGTTCAAATGGTGAGAGGAACAATGGGGGGGGGGAGAAGGGGTAAGTAAATAAAATGAGAAAAGAAGGAAAAATTTTAAACAAAGATTTTGTAAATGAGGAGGGGAGGAGGGGCTGAAGGGCTGGAGAGAAATGGGTGAGATAAAAGAGATGATGTATATCACATACAGGTCCAAATTCCCTGTGATGAATGTGATCACGACATATACCTGGACTTCCGGGAAGATGGCAGAGAGGTAAGCAGCAAAAAACAGCCTCTGTGGGACTCGCCATTCAGATGCTCGAGTATAGCGTCATGAGGAAGACAAGAGAGAAGTGGGTCCCTGCGCCCAGGAAGAATCTCAAGTGTGAATGAAAGCCCACAGAGTAAAGAGAAAACTTCAAGGAAGAAGGAGGCGGTAACCAGCAGTGCCTCTGCCCTGAGATGAAACTCACCGTGTGAGAGGAGCTGGTCAAACCCGGGACACATGGTAACTGCAGAGTGAGGGCTGGTACTCCCAGAGGCCTACACAGCGAGGCACAGCAGTGGCGGGCAGCTGTGGACATGGAGGACTGCACTGGCTGGCAGTGAGTGCAGAGGACTCAGTCCTCCCGTGGGAGAGACCGATTGGCCGGGAGTTGTTTTGGAGATGGGCAGGCTGAGCTTGGGACCCAGAACTGCTGCCAGCTGCATGTAGCAGCTCCCAGCTGAGTGCAGACCTGTGGAAATTGCTTACACTGTGGTGAGCCCAATGTGTCTGGCCTCAGAACAGGACTGCTGAGATTGTCCACTGCTCTGCTTTAAAGCAACGGCTGTCCTGCTGGGACAGGTTGGCATGATTTGAGACTGTCTCCACACAGTCTACTAGTGAAGCCAGAGAGAGTTCTGGGAGTGGGCTGTTTGGTTTCCTTCTTCTTGTTCTTTTTAAAATTCTCTTTCTCCTTCATTGTGTTTATGAGTGTGAGAATGGTTTGTAACCTCTTTGTGAGTGTGGTTCTGTTCTGTTCTTCCTTCTATATCTTCCATTTCTCTTTTCCTTCAGTCTTCTGCACCAGTTTCCCCAAGTTGGTGTGATCCCCTTTGTCCTCCAACCTTAGTTCTAACCTCTTCCACTTGTCTATTTTCTTCTTAATCAATTTTAAATTTCAACCCTTAAGAGCAAAATTGACACATTGCAGACGTATATATATATATTGCATATAACTATTTCATTTGTTTTACATTTTGTTATATAATTACAAATATAGTTCATACAGTTAAAAGTTGCAAATTAAGGGTTAGTTCAGTTTGTTGTTTTCTAAGCTGTGTTTGATCCTATTGATTCCACTACAGACAAAATTAACATAATTTTTCTAAACAGCAATTGGTCCTGGTATTCCCATGTCTGAGATTAAGGGTCACAGAAAATACATACAACTAAATTGTCTCAGTAAAATGTGACTGGAAAAAAATTCCCACATCCTTCCTGCCTCACACATATATAGCCTTCCCTATTATGGACAGCCCTGCCCAACACTGACACAATTCATACTATTGAAGATTCTAGACTGACTTACTAATATTGTGTAGAATCAATACATTAAAAAGCTATCAACTGATTTATATTTTATGGCTTTAGAAAACTGTAAAATGTTCTATATCTAAAGGGTATTATGTGGACTATTTTTACATGCTTCCAAACTGCACTGTGTTCTACCTGTTTGTCTCTCCTTATCCTCCAATCCTTGCAAACCACTGGTTGTTTTAATATCTCCCTAGTTTTAACTGTATCAGGATGCCACAGAGTTGCGACCATGTAAAATATAGACTTTTCAACTTGCCTTTCAGTGACTAGCATTCCTTTAAGTATCTTCTGTCTGCTCATCCCTTGACAGCTCATTTCCTTTTAACACTTAATAATACTCCCTGCTGATGACATCACAGCGGATTGGTGCATTCTCTTACTGAAGCACATCTTGGTTGCTTCCAAGTTTAGGCAACTGTTAGCGTGGCCACTACAAACAAACAAATACAGAGGCTCATGTGGACATAAGTTTCCAACACTTTTCGATAAATACCAAGGAGTGTGGGTGCTGGATAATGCAGTGACATTGTATTTAGTTTTGTACAAATCTGCCAAACCGTCTTCCAAAGTAGCTGTGTCATTTTACATTTCCATCAGCAATGAACAAGCATTGTTCCTCACACTTTTGCCAGCATTCCGGTTTATATTCAAGCAAATATTAATAACAATGCCTCATTAAAATAAAGAGAAAAGTTAGCTCCAGCCTAACTTGGACAGCATGCCACAAAAATAGGAATAAATGAGTCTCAGTAGGCAGAAGTGCATTTATGGCCTGCAGTTATAAGTAATCGGACTGGGGCACACACGTTTGCAGTCTCAGGTCCATTACTTACAGAAAAGTAAGAGAGAATCAAACAGAGACAAAACTGCAATGAACATTAGGATGCAGGAGCAAACAACTTAAAAGAATAAAAGAATGAAATGGAGAAATTTGTTTCAGAAAACTCCTAGATCTTAAAAAAACAGTCTGTGCTCATGGATATCTTTTATCAAAGCAAAGGGTCTGTTAAAAAATAAAACTATATACTTATCCTAAATCCAGACATGGAGTCAGATTTCAGAATATAAGCATGTTCAAGGATAAAATAGTAAAAATTGAAATAAAAGCCAAAGGAAAAATGATACAAACACAGCATCGCAAGGAAACTCCATGTGCTGTAGCTGCAAAGAGTTGTAACCTTCGTGTGGAAATCAAACCAATGCCAAAGAACAGACTAAGTAATGCTGAAATAAAATAGCTTTTTATCTCCTGTGTTTAGAAAGCTAGAGAAAGATGCTACTGAGAAAACTCACGGGTACAGAACTCAGGCAGCAGAGATCCAAACCAGCCACGGTGGGCATTTCCACAGTGGAGGATGTGGTGGTGATAGTGGGGAGAGGGGTGGCACAAAAAGTTCTGTGCTTGTGAGGCAAGATGCTTTGTGCATTTTCCAGAAAAGAAAATAATGTGTGACTATGCAATCCACCGGTTCACCATATTCTGGGGAAAATTCTTGAAAATATAACTTTGATGCTTTCTTTATAATATATTTATTTAATCTCAATATCATGATAGCAAATTGACCTGTATAGGATAAAAATGAGATTGCAAAGCAGGAGCTGGTACTGGTAGCAATGGAGTGATGATATAAAGCAATGACATTTACATTATTTTCCTTTGATTGAGGGGTAGGTACATAGGCTTATATAGCAGTATGAGATAAAAAGAAAATCTGGATCCTAAATGTACACAAAGAGACAACAGACACACACATGCACACGCACACATACACATGCACACATACACACAAGTGTGAAAAGGAAAAGTCATTCTTAAATAAATAAATTTTGATGATTATTTTAACTATTTGAGAAATCTTTTGATATAGGTCTTTACCCCACACTAGAGATCAAATATATCCCAAATGGCAAATATGAAAAAATAAAAATTCTAGAAAACGTATAAGCAATTAACTATGCAGTCTCAAAATGTAAGAAAACTTTTAAACTGATAATAAAATGATATAATCACTATACAAAATGTTAGTATATTGGTCCACTAAAAATGAAGAGAAAAACCTTTGTGGCAACGTAAAGAGTAACTTAGAAAGGCAAAACATACTTGAGTAAATAAAACACATAAAAGGATAGTATGACTAATAAAGATCATAGAAAAGTGACAAAAGAATTAAACATGGTTAGAAAACTTTACAAGGGCCTGGGAAAACTGATAGAAAACATATGTAAATGTAATAATATGACCTCACTACATTTTTGAAAGTTATTATTCATTGCTGGACTAATGCAGGCTGCTAAACAATTCTGGAAAATAAGTTTCCCATAATAATATGCATTCACATACCTTAGGATTAGCAATTCCATTTCATCAAATTGAGCTTTACTAGTGTGTAAAGGGAAATACATAAATGTTGATAATTCTACCACTAACTTTAGCAGAAATTCTGAAGATAAGAAGGAATATATACCTAAGCATTTCTTAAAATAGGTAAATGATCTTAAAATTTTAGTTAGGAGTACCTTTCGCTTCCATTCTGCATTGTACATTTAAAATATATATATTTATTTCTATTTGGATATTAGTTGTATTTTATCCTGTTTTGTTAGAATAATCTACTATTGATCTTTTTCTGTATTGAAATAAGTAAAATGTTGCTCTCCATATATGTCTGCAAATACATACCTATTATATATATTTAAATATTATATATTTAATTTAGGCATTATATTTAAATATAGTTTTATATTAGCATAACTTACCCACGGAGGGCAAACTGCTAAAGCAAAAAGTAAAATCCACTGACACATTGCTGAGTTTTCTAGGACTGCGGTGATAAACTACCACTAACTATGCTGCTTAAACATGAGATACAGATTCTCTTACAGGTCCAGAAGCTCCATTCTGAAATGGACTTTGGCTAGATTAACTCCTTTTCAGGTATCTTGGGTAAACTTATCTCCTGGCTTCTATTCTAACGTAGGGTGCTTACCAGCACTCCTAGGGGTCTTGGCTTGTAGATGCCTCACTCCAATCTCTGCTTCGTCTTGATGAGGTTTTGTCCTTTTGCAGGATGTCTGTCTGTCCTCTCCGCTTTTTGTTGGAGCACCTGACGTATTGGATGCAAAGTCTCCCTACCTCAGTACTACTTCATCCTTGTTACTACTTTTGCAATGACAAGTTCCAAATAAATCTGCATGTAATTTCAACATGTCTTTTTGGGAAAAGATACTCAATTAATATATGGGTCTTTCTGTTCCAGCTTAAACTTTCCAATTCTTCTCCTCCTCTTCTCCATCCTCCCCTCCACATTCTGGCTCTTTCTCTGTCTCTCTCTCATTATTTGATAGACATTTCTTTTTGTTTTTAAATTTTTCTTTTAAAAAAGCAAAACAAAAAGGATAGAAATGATACAGAATTTTTTAAAAGTTAAGAAATTAACACTAATTCCCAGAGAAACTGAAAACATTTTACAGTGATGAATGTGCCCCCACGTGTATGGCAGCACATTTTGCAATAGCTAAATCTTGGAAGCAACCCAAATGCCCATCAAACTGCAGAATGGGTAAAAAAGATGTGGTATTTTTATACAATGGAGTATTGCTCGTTACAAATAAGGATAATCTTGAGTCTTTTATATGCAAATGGAGGCAATATGAGACCATAGTCATAAGTGAAATAAATCAAACTCATATTTGTAAATATCGTATTGTCTTCCCAGTGTAAAAAAATTAAAAACCTGAGAGTGTAATAAACCTAAAATGTACAACAGATATTGTGATAATAAAACAGAAAGAAATGCTCAAAAACAAATAGCAACTGGTATAGGGGAAAGGAGAGAAGGAAGAAGGGAAAAGATTATAGAGAGAAGTATACATACATATATGTATGTGTATGTATATGCAACATAGATAGCTATACTGCTAGTACCTATTGATAGACATTTCCTTTATTCCTTGGAATTAATGTGCAATTGGAAAACAGATTTTCATATGGCTTGAGTTACATAAGGATCACACAAATGCTAAACATTTTTTAGCAAAAATGGCTTCTGTGACATCTTCTTACTGGAGCTACCAAAACAAAGTTTCACGCACTCTGTGGCTCACCAGAATTTCATTGCTTCAGTTTCAGAAGCCAGGCATTCAAAATCAAGGTGTCGGTGGGTTGATTCTTCCTGAGTCCTCCTCCCATGTTTTTAGATAGATTATCATTTTCCCACTTGTTCACACAGTCATCCTTCTGTCTGTCTCTATCCTAATCCCTCTTCTTACAAGGACACCATCATATCAGGCTAAGACAGATCCTAATGACCTCATTTTACCTTAATTCACTCTTTACAGATTTTGTCTTCAAATACAGTTATGTTCTGAGGTCCTGGGAGTGAGCACATCAACATGTAATCTTGGGCTGGGAGCTCAGTGCACCCCAGAAGATTTCTGTGAAAGGCTAACAGTGGATTGTGCATAACATTCAGAAAGAAAATACTCTTTAGAACATCAGTAAACATGTGACCGTCCTCTATTATCTTTAGGTAAACAGTAGAATATCCATAAGGAAATGTTTTTATACATGTATCATTGTGTCTAAAGCTACATTCTCTCCATAACCAAGCTGAGCTTATTCAAAAGGCTAAAAGAAAATGTCAAAACCAATCTGTGATAAGCTAAATGGCAGGAATGAATGTCAAATAAATGAAGGTATAAGGTCATGGAAAGCAGCTGGATTAGCCCGCTCTCGTTTCATGCCTGAAATACTCTAAATTCTTTCTTAGTCAAGCAGCTCATGTGTCTAGTTTTATAGAAAACAAATGTCTTGGAAAGGTGTTTACACATCTGAACAGGGAGGCCAGCATACACACAGGCGCAACTAACCCATGCCACTCAGTTAAAAGTCCTTAAAATACTACACCATAAGTATTCATTCCATCACAGTGGCAATTTAGGTGTCAGTAAATCACTGTTTATTACTCCAGTCGAGGGATCTGCCCCTTACACTAATGGTGGAGCCACAGGTAAATCAGAAGAAAATGAGATATTGATCATATGACCAGGCTTTACTTAATTTGTATAGAATCACAGCAGCAAAATAACCAATAAACTAATAAAACAATTAGTCAAGTATAAGCTCACTTACACATATGTGAAGAATCACCTATGAGCAAGGTTGGTGGCCAGGTAATCTTAAGTCAGTCATTTTTATATGGTCAATTTTGGGATTCTCAGTTGTAAAAGGTCAGCTGTGCCTACTGCCCAGAAGGGTTTCACATGGCTCTAAGTTAAATACACCAATGGTTTTGGGATGTTATTCACTATCCCACGCCTAAATGCTTGCCATGGTCACACACTGAGAACAAAAGTGTCCTTCATCTTAATTACAGTGACTATTACAATAGAACATCTGAAGCAGAGCACGTATCACAGCTGAGTTTGAAATAAGCTGTGTAGGAAAATGAACATCAAAATTCACTGTGAAGAATCACTGTTGGATTTTTCTAGAACATATCTCAAACAGATTTTGAGTTAGAAAATGGCTTCAATTGCCTCCTTGTATGAAGGACCAAAACACATTTTTAGGAATCAAATGATTAACAGAAAAGTCATCCAAGTAAGTTTAATGATCCAAATCTCTATTTTCTACCAAGTGAAAAATGAATTTTCGAAGCTGGGACTGGTTTGTATTTCATGTGCACAAGTGCAGAGTTAAGTTTAGGAAAGGATGAGAAAGGAGAAAAAACTTATTCTGACATTTTTTATTTTCTTCAAGGACATCCTTCTTAATAATATTTTCAAGTACCCTCAACCCTGACTCAGCTGACATTTCTTCAGCACGTTTTAACATTCTTTTTTATTTGCTTTATTCTAATTTTGCCTAAACTGCTTACCATTTACCAAAATATGCAATATTACTTTCCACTCCTGAAACTTTACCTGTGATGATTCTTTCAATTCTCTCTGTTTCTACAAGAAAATCACAAGAGTCAATTGAGTGCCCTTTCTATTACAGGCACTTGACTTTACATTTTCTGGATTTACCATTTTTTAATCACACAATCTAGGGAAAATTGAGCCTTTCTGTTTCAGTCACCTTCCTGTCCCTGAGACAAAATACCTGACTCACACAACTTACAGGAGAAGAGCTTTCTTTTGCATCATGGTTGTCTGGCTGCATGGCAGAACTGGTATGACATGGAAGTGTAATGTTCCAAAAGGTACTCAGTTGGTGGCAAGCAGAAAGTGGAGAGAATGAAGCAGTGGAGACAGGAATACACCCTTTCAGGCCACACTCATAGCGACTTACCTCCCATGAGGCCCCAGACATACATATAGTGATGTCCTGATCCAATCACCTTCCAAGCACATGGTACTTTGTAGAAAGCATGTTAGATCTGAATCACATGATTCTCTGGGAATGACCTGAAGAGTCTGGCTGTTGATAGCTGTCTCAGAGGGAGAGATGACATTGTATGCAAGAATTTACAATGTGTTTGTAGCGCACAATATTCACATTCATATTAAGGAATGGGTACATGCCTTTAACACATCTTGATTCTTTTAATTCCTCTCCTCCAGCACTTCCATCTACCTCCTTCCATATCTAGATCTTCTTTCCCAATTTTCATTTTACTTTTACTTACATCTATGACACATATGATTATGTTCATTATAGTTAGTTGGCACGTGTATGTGATACTTTTAATTCTTCTACATCTTCTTGCCCTCCTTCCTTCCTCCTCCTTCCATCTCTTGGTTTGTTAACCATTTGCAAAATATCTACATTCTTATTTTCTTTTTCTGTGTTGTATTTTGCTCTTTACTTTCTTGATACTTTGCATTTCTAATATGAAAGTTTTCATATGTGGGGTTTGTACTTGGGGTTTGAATGTGGGGTTTGTATTTGGACAAAATGGTTTTTTTTTCATCTACTGGTATGACTATATGATTTTTGTCCTTGTTTCTCTTTAATGGTGAGTTACATTTATTGTTTGGGGTATGTTAAACCATCCTTACATCCCTGGAATGAAATTTACTTGGTCATGATGTGTGATCCTTCTGGTGATTTGTGTATTCTGCTTGACAATATCATATTGAAAATTTTTGCATCTATGTTTACTAAGGAGATTGGACTGTAGTTTCCTTTTTTAGCAGAGTCTTTGTCTGTTTTGGGAATCAGAGCGATGCTGGTCCCAGGAATGAGTTTGGAAGCACTCCTTCCCTTTCAATTGCACTAAAGACTGTAAGTAGTTCTGATGTTATTACCTTCTTGAATTTTTAATTAAGGAAGGAAATGTTTACTTGGCTCAGAGTTTGTGGAGGTTTCAGTCCATAATAAGCTGGTATTCAAAGCAGGATGGGATGGAACAGGGTAACGCTTCAAGATGGCAGAAGATAGCAAAAATGCAAGAGTAACAGGAGAATAACAGGGAGAGAGCAAGCCTGATTTCCTCCCTTACACTGTATTCAGGCAACCTCCCTAGGGCGGGAGTAGCATTCACACTGTCTCCATGCCCTCCTCTTACACAATTTCAGGATTTTACAATATAAGAATACTGGCTTCCTGTTCAGTCACTTAGCTAAATTTCTAAACTTCTCAAGTTGACAGAATAATCAACATTCTAGAGCAGTAAGGGCATGTGCTCTACACCCCAGGATGTAGAACTATTGAGTTATTTAGTTAAATCTCTAGTCTTCCCAAATTGACACAATGTATCAACTATAATAGTAGATGTTGTATTACTGCTTCAATTTTATTCCTTGTTATTAGACTGTTCAGAACATTTATGTCTTTTTGGTTCATTTTTGGTCATTTGTTTTTTATTTCTCATCACAAACTTTGTAGGTTGCCTGTCTCCTATGGTTTGCATGTGAACTCCAAGGTTAAGTTTTTTGAAACTTAAGCCTAGTTCTGAGTTATTAAGAGAGCTGAGGTTTACACTATGGAATTAGGGCCTTCAGGAGGTGATTACTATCAGGTAAAGTCATCCCCATAGTACCCACATGACTGAATATTGGTGGCTGTGTAAGACAGGGAGGGAAACCACAGGGCACAGATGCTAGAGTAGCCCCTGCATATTGCCTGGCAGTTTCCTGTACCATCACAGCACTCTCCCTGCAGGACTCTATCACCCACTGTGACCCCTCAACTCTGCCCCTCACCAAACAGGCTCCACAAAGACCCGTGTTCTACAAAGGGTTAGACCACAGAAAACAGACCAAGACAATCCTGAAATCAAATTATGGTGTCCTAGTTAGTATGGGGGCCAAGTGATAACTAGAAAAAATACTTCTGATATGATCAATATCTGTGTTTGCTCTGTGTTTGGAAGGACATATTAAAAATTACTTGATTTAGGTTAGATCAGGATTTCACTTCTCTGACAGCAGAAATTCACATACACTCCCCTCTCTAGTGTGCAGAAATGCTTTTTCGTACCTATGAATTAAATGCTGGAGCTGGTCACTGCGCATGAGATGTATACGACTGTATGTGCTGAACCAAGGAGAAAGGGGTACGTGTGAGGTAGACTTTAAGACAACCCACACTCTAGAATCAAGTTTGTTCTGTCCACAGTCTAACAGGAGTTTCTCAGCACAAATCTGCAAAGACAGCACTGACATGAATGTCCCTGAGAAGAGAGACCTGTTGTTCAAAATGGCTGAATTTTTATTGTTTATTTGTTGAGACAGGGTATCACTACATATTATGACTGGCTATAAGCTCACTGTGGAGGGTAGGCTGCCTCAAACTCACAACAAACCTCCTGTCTCAGCCTCCTTGATGCTGGAATTACAGGTGTGCACCACCACACTCCCTGAAAAACTGCTGAATTTTTGGATGGTTCGTGGTGCTGCATTATTCTGGTAAAAAGTGGGTCATATGATCTTTTATGTTTATTATATCTATATTTCCCTTGGTCTCTCTTGCTCCAGTCACCTTTAATTTCTTTTTTTTTCCTCAAAGACTTAAGTGTAATTAAGAAGAATGTCGTGAAGTGACGGTACCTAAAGAAAATCTCACACGGGGGAGACAATACAACGTTTACACACAAAAGTGTGGTTTGTTTCACTTATAGGTATGGTCTCAAATTGCATCCATTTCCCCATGAATGTCTCAAATATATACTTCTTTACAGCTAAGTAGTACTCCATTGTATAAACAATACTATGGTTTTTTCTATTCAAACCTCAGTTGATGGGCATTTCGGTTGTTTCCAAGATTTAGCTATTAAAAATTGTGCTGCTTTAAACATTGGTTTGCATATATAACTAAGGTATGATGTTTTTAATTCTTTTGGGAAAATACCCAGGAGGGAAATAGCTGGGTGGAATGGGACCTCTAATCCTAGTTTTTTGAGAAATCTCCACATTGATTTGCATAGTGGTTGTGTCTACATTCCCACCAACAGTGGAAAAAGGTACTTTTCCCCAGTCATACCAGCATTTGTTGTTTGTTGATTTCTTGATGCTAGCAATTCTTCTGACTTTGCATCTCTCAAATGACTAGTGATGTTGAATATTTCTTCATATATTTATTTGCTACTTGTATTTCTTCATCTGAGAAGTATGTGTTCATCTCAGTTTCATATGTCTTAGATAGATAGAAGTCTTTATCTAAGGGATAAACCCACCCGCTCTGTGGGTTAGCTTTTCGCTCTGTTGGTGATTTCCCTTGATATACAAAATCTTTTTAATAAGGTGATATTCCACTTACTGATTCTTTGAAGTGTTTTCTGTACTGGTTAGTTTTGTTCATGAAGTCTTTGCCTATCTCTGTGTCTTCAAGATTTTTCCCTACTTTCTCTTCCTATAGGTTTAGTGTTTCTGTTTTAACACTTAGATCTTTGATACACTTTGACATGAGTTGTGAAAGAAGCTGAAAAAGTAAATAATATCCAAAATGTACAATAGATATTTTGAAATGGGAAGAAATTGTTCAAAGTGAAAGAACAATTGGGATAGGAGAAAGAAAGAAAGAAGAAAGGGAAAAGGAAAAAAATATATATATATATATAATACACAAAATAATTAAAATAGTTATATTACTAATTATTCTTAGTTCATTGAAAATAAATGTTTTTGCCTGTATTCTTTGATCAGTTTTTTATGCCTATATCTTGTAGTATCAGCAGCTACTTTGAAGATAACAATACACAATATTGTTACTCTCCTACAATCTTGTTTTGAAATTTTGTATCATTTTTATTTTTTTCTTTAAAAAAATCTCTGTAGCTAAGTTTTTCCTAGTTTATACAGGTCCATACATATTCATGCACGCCATGTCTTGGCATGCCAGAGATGAATTAGACTAGAAAATAATTCACATTAATGAAAGTGTCACGAACGAGAGCACATGTTTGCTCGATGGCGTTCATCAATGAAAGAGAATAAAGGGATCGTGTTATTCCACGGCCCCCTCTCCTTCTATGGGAGTGGAGGCTGTAACACAAGCCCAAGGGAACCATATTATTAGAATTCATGGAGGCATTTGAAGTTCATGGCAGCAATGCTTTGTGGTCTATGTAATTGGATATAAAATTGCTGGTGGTAAATAATACTTTAAACACTTCACTTTATTCTGTTCTGAACTCATCTTAGGAGCTCTGCTTCAAGACCCTGTCTTTTTAGTCTCTTTGCTGCAGAAGAATACTAAAAACACACACAGAAACATATGCACACCACTCATGCATGCCATATACACAGAGATTGAAAAAAAACAAACCTACTACCGTAGTTTGCCAGAGATCTAACATAGCGTAGCAAACCTCTTATAACTGGGTCCCTTACTCTTTATTTCTCTGTAATTTATAGCTCTTCTTTCCCATTTTGGAATCTGCGAAGCTCCCTTTCTTCTCCTATCATTTGCACAGGCTGCTCCATTAGCACTGAACCCCTTTCATTTTCTTTATCTACTTAATGCAAATTCATATTGTTTCCTTTGAGATAAAACTTCTAAGATGCATTTCTCAAATTTCCAGCCTATCTTGAATTTTCCTGGTAAACATCATCATGGTTCCCTGTCCCTTTCGTCAGTAGCCCTTGTGGAAGTTAGTATGGAGCATAACTTGGCTGACCTTGCGAGTTACCGTGCGGGTTCAGGAAGTGAATTTCCAGGTGTGTCTGGGTGGGTCACAGCAGCATTGCCTCTGTCTCTGTCTCATCCCTAGCCCCTTCCTCTCTGGCCTTGTTGGCCCCTCTGCATCCCAGCAAACATGAACTGAGCAATTTTACCACTGGCTTCTGCTAAAATGTTCCCAATTTAGAGCCTGATGGTCATGGATTGAATTTCTGAAATCAGGAGATCAATTAAATCTGTCCTTCTTTAAATTGTTCCAAAAATTAGGAAGCAGACTAATAAAAACTTTATCAGAGTTTATAACTGTATTTGCATATAATTTGTTGGTTGACATGTTCTCCTCTGCTCTGCTATGAAATGTACACGAACTTGTCCTGGTGGCCACTGGCTTTTCTATATGGTGTGGGCTTAGTTTGAAATTGGCCATAGAAGCGAGATGAATACACTCAAGTTTACAAAGAAGAGTCACAGTTCATGCGTTGTAATACTAGTGTTCTGCTTCATTATTAAAACTGTTCTCGTGTTCACATTGCATCTTTGAATCACTGACCATGGAAAAAGATGCCAGGGATATTTGTTGAATGATTCTCTTTTCCTTTAGGAAGAATTTTTCACCTAAGCTCTTTTGTCCATCCCATGAAAAATGGTTCTTCTTCAGGCATGTGAAGTTTCTAAATTTGTTAGGTGTTCAGGTCTGGTTGTTATTACTGCACCGAAATCAGTTGGCGTAAGTGGGTTCTATATTTAAAGATATTTTGATCCTTATTTCCGTCATGACTGAGTATTCCTTCAATACATAGTAATATCTACTAACATTTGCTCAATCATACTTGCAGTGAGTAATCATGCATTTAGTGAGATTTGGGTTGTGAAGCATAGCAGTTGAATACCGAGGCTCCAGAATATTATTCCCACAGAATGGGGCATAAGAAGCTCATGAATGCAATAAGCATAACTGGTGAAAATGATGAAAACATAAAAAGGAACTATGCAAAGTATGTATGAATTATTTTCAGATCAACCTAAGCAGTTATTCTGGAAAATCTAAATAAGTGCCAAACAGTGAGATTCTATGGCTCACGAGTACAGCCTTCTTTCCCCTCTGTTGTTTCCCCAGCCTGGTATAATGGAAAGCTGACTCTGAGCAGATGTAGCTAAGTGTTGGGCATTCCTCTTTCCCCCAGTCCCAAGAAAAGGGCCATGACATCTCTGGAAATGTCAGGCTGCTAGTAATTCCCATTCTTCCTTGACCTATGTGGCCACTTTCCAGGACACAGACTTTCCTCACTGGTTGGAGGTGTTACTCCATAAGTAGTAGGATGAACATTCTGGTATGGCAATTGGGCTGCACACAGCACAGTCATATGGCAGTAATTCTATGCCAGGAGAGGAGTGCTGGTAAGTTCAGGGGGTGAAATCAGCACCCATCATCATGAGCAGCAAGCAGAGGTGCTACTATGAGGGAGGCAGGCCACCACTTCCTCTACAACCAAGACTGGTGCAGTGAGTGGCTTACAGATTTCACCTAGAGTAGAGGAAGGAAGTCATGAGAACAGAACTCTCCAACGCTTTCCCCAAAGGAACTCCAGATCCTGGAGAAAGCCTGTGGGAATTTAGCCTAATTATGTTCTCAGTCTTGGAGGGTAAGCAATTAAGAGGATGCTGGTAGCTCTGCAAGAACAACAAGCAAAACCTTATGTTGGTTAATTTACAAGATTCATCCAGAGAAAGAGCCAGTAAGAAGAACCCTCCTGTGTTCAGTGTGAATTCAAAACACAGGCTTCAGGAAAAATCTCTGTGGAGGGCAGGATATTAATTGGATCAGACTGTGGAACAATTGATTCCTCAGGACAGTATCAGAAAGAACAGAGGAAACAGTCAGCAATTTGTGGAGAATAACGCTTGGGTGTAATAGCAACAGAAGCAGAAAGCTTGACAGGGAGATTAGAAGAAAACGAAACAAGGAAGTTTGTGCTAAAATCAGTGTTATCACAGGGTGACCCTGCACATGCTGGAGGCTGTGTACTTTTATGAGTGCTGTGAGAGAAAGACTTTCAGGCACATTTTGCATCCAGGTCCCTAAACCATAGAGTAAGCAAACAGAAACAACAGTACACCCACATGAGACCAGGAATAAGTACTCAAATGTCCAACAGTACATTGCCTAAAATATTCATTAAAAAATCATTTAAGAGACATGCACAGACAATAATATCAAACATAACAAAATAGTATAAAACCATTCACAAGAATAAAAGTATTACAGGACATTCAAAATGAAGTAACAGAAAATGAACAATGGCTTCTATAATATCTCATTTTCCATTAAAAATTTGTTTATATTATCACACATATTGAAATCCAGTAAGACACAACATGATAGAACCAATGGAAATAGAAAAACAAAAGTATGGTAGGACTTCAAAGAAAGATGATATTAAGTCAGCAATGGTGTGCTCAAATACTTCAAAGAAAGAGACATTATGGTAGCTACTGTTAATAGCCGCTTGTCTTTTTGTGAAGTGCTGTGTTGTTTGCATTGTTCTGTCCTGATTTGTTTTGTTCTGTCCTCTTTTGTTTTATTCTCTTTAAAGTAAAAAGAAAAAAAGAAAAAAAAGAGACATGCACAGAAATGAGATTTTTTTTTTTAAATCTCTAGATAGGAAAAAAGAAGTAGAATTTTTCTATCAGAGGCCCAAACCTCAAAAGCAATAAAAGCTTGTAAAGCTATCACAATTAATAGACTAAAATATAAGAAGTAGCCTGATAAGGGAGGAGGCAGGGAGGGTGATACACCTCCAAAGCCACACTCCCAGTGCCCCACCTTTTCCAACCAGACCCCACCTCCTCAGAGGTCTTTTAACTATGACCTCATCAATGCAAAAATCCACTGATGACTACAGCACTCCCGTGATCCAATCACCTTCCTTCTTTTGAAAAACAAAACAAGACCGAACCACTCCTAAGAGCCAGTTCCTAGGTACTGTAGGCTTCACAGTTGTATGCCTTGTAGAAATTACTTAACTTTCTTTCCTTTCTCTTTTCTGTCTAAAGACAGAAAATAGCTATAGGGAATATAAACAAATACATATTAGTTTGATCCCAGTAAACCTTTCTTACAAAAATAGGCAGCAGCACAAGCCAAATTGTGTTTGGTCAGTGTTTGAAAGAACGTTAGCTGATGTTTGCTAAATGCCATGGAATCCAGCAGTAATCCAGCTGCCAGGGGGACCTGGCCCTGGCCCAAATGTGCCCAATTTATAAAAGCCCACTTTTACTAGTTTGCAAATATACTATGTCATAATTTCAACTTAGAGAAACACCCAGTTGCTTAACTGGATATAAAACCTGTGATTTGGCAACAAGAATGTGTCTTGAATTAAATAGCAGGAGTTGATATCAAAGACCATGATGAGAAAATACAGAGCTTTACTGTTGAAAGTCGTTGGAGATTTTACTATTACTCAGAAATCTCCACTGATGTATGGAGAAAGCATCTGAGAACTACAAACAATGGTTTAGGGGTGGACAGAGTCTAGTGAGTCTAGAGCTATGGATAAGAAGGACACAGATTCTGTTGTGTAGGAAGAACAGAAACTGTTAGGTTTTGGGCATTGATAGGCTATATGATATCCCTAGCTGCATTTTTTTTTTAACAGAACAAAAGTCCCAAACATTTAACCAAGCATTTTAGTACTCACAGAATATTGCTTCTACTCACATTTCTTTTTTTAGTCTAAACTGTTTTTCTCCTAAATGTCAAAATTCCACACTATATCATTAATAAACTATTGTGCTATTTTCTACTTCCCTTCTGTCCTAAAATGTCAACACCTGGCACTTTTTCACTGAAACCTGAAGCTGTCACTAGCCCATTTTCTTCTCCAGCACATGGGGAATCTCAGACCACAGGATTCTAGAGAGGAACTTTAGGGTTATCTTTCTGGTCTCTCTCTTCACTGCCTTCTTACTGTTGTTTTTCCAGTCTTGATCTTCAGATATTTGTGCTGTGTTTTCTTAGGAACAGCAGTAATTATTTCTCAAACATCTAATGCATACCTCTGCATACAGTAGGCTTTGTATACATGTACTATTGTAAGAAGCAGTAAGTGCATTTGTACTGGTAGAAAACAGATCTGATTCTAATTCCATTATCTTTCCAGAAAGCACATTTTGATAAGCAGAAAACCATAAACAAATACAATTTCCATTAAACTCAATCTTTTCATTTGTAAAATAAGACTACTTATTTTACTTAATGTCTGAATCATGAAGTCCTTTGATTTCAAATTTAAAACTGTGAAGACATAGTATCATTCAACATATTGTGAACAATACATGTGTTACATGCTGTTAATTCATTTTTTAATATTATTTAAAGAGAAGAAAGAAAAAAAACAGAATTAAGGGTAGCAACAATACAGAATTCCAAGGAAAAAAGGAAAAGAACAACAACAAAAAAACCTGAGATTATTACTTGACAAAATACATACTGACTTCTTGGAAATAGTTGTTCAAATTACAAAGTTAAAACATGTAAAGTAGACATTCAAACAGTGAGTCTGTTAACAGTTCTCTTCCATGATCGGACAAAAAAAACAGCAATATGGTCATCCATCTTACCCAAATATATATTCAATTATATCAAAACGGTTAAATTAAACACAACAAAACAGAACAAAGCGGATCACAAGAAAGCAATGTAAGGGACATAAATTCCAAAACTAGACAATTGGAGATAATTCACTCTCTATCGTATTGACTCTTGTTTTCTCCCAAACAGTTGTCCATATTGTCACATACAGGGAATTCACATGAAACAACATAGTACGGAATTGACCTGAGCAGGACAAGGAGGGCATTTCAGGTCTTCAAGACCAGACAATAGGGGAGACGAGAATGGCTGTCATAGTGTCTGTCATTCTCCTAAAAACAGCTGTCCATACCTTCATGTGTGTTGAACTTAAACAAAACAAAACAAGCTAAAATCACTTTGAACAAAGAGTGGTAATTTTGCTGGATTACACATCATGACATTATGGAATCAGCACTGGGTATTGTAGTGTCTCTTTTAATTCATAGTAGTTGTATATTTCAACATGTGTTATATAGTTGGTTCTTGTAAACTGTTTATAAGCTCTACACATGCATGAGTCTCTAAATGTATATCTATCCTTTCTGTATTAGAGGGAAAAACAAAACAAAGCAAGATAAAACAAAACAATTCCTAGAAAAGCATGAATCAAAAAAGTTATATATAACCGCAATACAAGGTTATCTACAATGGTTACCATGATGTCTCAGCAGTATATAACAACATTAATAAAAACAAAGCATTGGAGACATTATAAAACTTCAAAAGCAAGTAATAATCAAACCAGAGTGGGTATCTTAGTGAATCTTGTCATCTTCAGTGTACTTGCCTATACTCTTAGACTTGATGTTATCAATCATAACAGATTTAAATAAAATTAGTCAATATAAAGTAGCAATCTAACAACCCAGATTCAAATAAGATCAGTCATAATAAGACAGTATAAGTTATAAAGAGCTTCAGATTAAGTTGATAGGAAATTAGGGATGATTAACATAATACATCCTCTTATTTTTGAGATAGCTGACCATGTCCTCAAGTCTAGCGTAAGTAGACAAACTGGAACAGCACGTAATCCATCCAAGCAGAGTGGTGAGAATAATGTAAATTTTAAATCTTGTTACCCCATTAACAATACCCTCTGCTTTCCTTTTTTAGGCAATTCCTCCCCTTTCACTCCCATAGGGTGCACTGCTTGTTTTGGGTCCCACTGCTCCCTATATAGAGCAGCTCAATGGATCCTATACATTGGCCCTATCCACAGGCAGATCTACTCTGCCTATGTTTCTCTCTGTTAATATTTCAAGGCCATCTATACTAGAGATTACAGCCAATCTTCTCTGCCTTATTTCTGCTATTCTGTTTTTCTGCCATTGGTTGTCTATTTTCTGTTCCACTTCACTGTCTGCCCCATTCACTGAGGCCTCTCTGCCATTGTTCCTGAAATGCTTGTATTCTTGTTCTCTCTCTCTCTCTAAAATGTCCTTCAGTATTTTTTGTAGGGTTGGATTGGTGGTCACAAATTCTCCAAGTTCCTCTTTGTCATGGAATCATCTTTTTTCTCCATTAATTTCTAGGGAGAGGTTTGCAGGATACATCAATCTGGGCTGGAGGTTGTTCTCCTTCAGGGCTTGAATTACTTCACTCCAAGCTCTTCTTGACCTGATGGTCTGTGTTGAGAACTCTGCCATGATTTTGATGGGTTTTCCTTTATAGGTGATCTGTTTCTTTTCTCTGATGGCTTTTAATATTCTGTTCTTATATTGAATTTTTTGGATCTTGATTATTATGTGTCTAGGTGTAGCTCTGTTTTGGTTGTAGGTGGCTGGAGTTCTGTATGCTTCATACATCTGCATATCATTTTCCTTTTTCTATGCTTGGGAAATTTTCCTTAATGATTTCTGTGAATAGCCTTTGCAGTTCCTCTGTTTTAACTCCTGCTTCTTCATTCATATGCTTTATTCTTAAGTTATACATCCTCTTGTCATCCTCTAGCCTTCCAATTGTTACTGCCTGCTCCCTTGTTATTTTTAAGAGATCTTCCCTTTCATGGTCACACATTGCAAGCCTGTGTTCAATTTTTTATAGTCTATCTTTGGTTTCTTTCAAGCAGTATTGCCAGTTTTCTATGGAGTCTTTAGTTTCCTGGTAATCTCTTTGTATTTGCTTCATGAATTTTAGGTTTTTCTTGTTTTCTTCATTAAATATTTTTCTTCTTTTGTGTTCCTCTATTCTTCTGTCTGTGTCTTCTTGAAAGGTGCCCAGCCTTTCTTTTATTAATCTACTTATCTCTTGTTTAATTTGAATTAATATTTCAGTTTTGATCCCGCTTACGAGGTCCTGAAGATATCTCTTTATGTCCACTACTGCTGTGTTTGATGTTGCATGTTTGCTGCCCTCAATCTCTTTTGTATTTACCTCTCCTGGATCAATGTTGTCAGGGTTGGGGCCTGGGGTTTTTTTCTTATTTCCCCCTCTCGTCATGTATTTGGTTCCTTCCATACAAGTGTACAGTGTAATTCCCAGCCCTTTTTCTTGTTGGTTCGGGTTCCTCTAGAGCTTGGAGGCTAGGAGCTTTTCCCTCTTCAGTGAGCTATCAGAGATTAAAGTTCACGACGGGCAGTGTGCGCTGGCTCCTCTTCTCTGGGCCAGTCAACCTTTGCAGGCCTACACTGCATCAGTGTGTGGCTGTGCTCAGGGAATTAGTTTGTAGCAACCCACTGTGTCCAGGCCAGGGGCACGGCCAAATCCAGAAAGATTCCACCAATCCACTCAGCGAGGGGAGCAACCAACTGAAGCCACTTCCTTATGGAGTTAAGGCTGTGCTGCCCAAATCCAACATGTCTTCCAGTCGGTTTCCCCTTTCCTGTGGTAAGGTCTTATTGCCATCACTCACCGCGTGTTGATGCCAGTCCCTGAGAACTGCTGGGCTCCCAGACCTGCGACTTCAGTGCGGCTGTGGCACAAATTCATGGTGCCTCTGGGTGGATCATGTGCAGGGCTGGGTCCGGGCAAGCCGCACGCAGGGATGTTCAGCTCCACGCTCTGGCCACTCAAGCCAGTTGTATCAGCGCAGTTCAGTTGTTCAGGTTGCTCTCGGGCAGAAATTCAGGCAGCTCAAGGAGGGCGCCATGCTTGCTGATCTTAGCTTCACTAATGGTAGCCCTGGGACCTCATATTTGAGTGTTTTTTTTTAAACTTTAGTTTCTTCCTGGGTTGAGAGAGTCCATTTCTCTCTATTTGGGTCTCTCCAGGGTATTAAATTCTTGCATTTACACTGTCTCTCTCAGAGAGGATCTCTCCTGCTATCTACCATTCAACCATCTTTGGAAACCAAACATTTTGTTTTCACACCATAATCCCAGCTATTCAAGAGGTCAAGGTAGGAGAATCCCAAGTTCAAGTTCAGCCTGGGAAATTTAGGGATATCTTGCCTCAGAAATCAAAAGAGTACAGATATAGTTCAGAACTCCCTTGGTTTGCTCTGTAAGAAGATTTTGGAGGTTTCAGTCCATACTCAGTTGGCTCCAAGGCAGGGTGGCATGGCGGGGTCTGCAGTTCATGGCGGCTGCAAACAGCAAGTGGGAACCGGCCAGAGCCATGCTGTTAATTCATAATATATGTTTGAAGTGTAGCTGCATAGTTAATGTAATTATGCATAGATGAAGGAAGTATAATTTTTAGGTTAAAGTCCATTTCTATTATAAATAAACAAAATATAGACAAAGCAGTTGATACAAATAAGTAAAGGAAATGCTCTTTGGCAAGGTTTAATAGACTTTAAGTTCTAGTAAAATTGTACCTTTCAGGATTTTTCAGAGCTTTCCTCCTTTAACCCTGGTTCTAAGGTCATGGGAAGTGAGAGGACTAACTCACATGAGTGTATTTTGAGAAAGAAAACAAGACTGAGTCATTCCATGTTGTATGTGGCAAATATGATGAACATGTTAAGCTTCAGTTTTTCTGCAAACTCACAGCACTTGGATTAGAGCTGGCCATGGAAGAAGGACTATAAGAAGATAGAAATGATTTCACACATACACTTTTGAGAAGCCACAGTATTCACTTTTCCACAAAATGATAGGAAATACTAACATGTGGAGATGCTTTGACATGTCTTCTAGCTGAAATCTGCCATTGCAGATCATTGTTCATGTTTAGCTTGTTTTTCTTTGAACGTTATTCATGCCTCATGATGTGTAAAAGAAACAGTGTAGTGCTGACTATAGTAATGACATACTGTGGGCTTATTGCTTGTTTTCCTAAAAGTTCTGGAGAGAATATTGGGGCCAGAGAGACAGGTGTACCCAGAGTTTCCAGGTACCCATAGAGCATCTTAATGCAAGTGAGAGGGAAAAAAAATAAATAAAGCACTCCCTTCCCTGGGAAGAGGGAGGTGCACTGTGGGATTGCTGTTTGGCAAACTGACTGTAGGCTGAAATTCTTCCCCACTCATCTTGCAGATGCTGAAGTCCCTGGGAAAATGCCAGCCCTATACAGCATCGTTGGATGTGTGCATTTCATACAGCTTCACCTGAGCTTGTAAAAATGTCCTTTGGATGACAGAGGGAGGAAGGAGTGAGCAGCACCACCGTTCCGTGGCAGCAGCACTGTGCCTTGATTGCTGTCTGTCGTGGAGCTCTTTATGTTGTGAAGCTTCCACTCCACCGCTTCTGGCGTAGCCATGCTGCGGTTCCTCCTTGCAAGAGCCACTGCCACTGTTCCCCGAGCACGGGCACACGCATGAGCACCCACATAAATGCACATCCACCGAGGTACACAGTGTCACACATCGACGTGACCTCACAGCCTCACTTCTTCACACACACATGCACACATACACGCAGAAGCCTGCCTGTGCTCTCACGCCTGGCCGCCTCCCATCCTGTTCTGCCTGATCGTCTCCCACGCTGCTTCCAGTCTCACACCCTCTCCACCTCACCTGGGGATGCTCACTGACTTCCTGGTAAAACTGAAATTTGGATACTTTGTTTTTTGTTTACCTAACTTGAACACCAAGGCACAAATACATCTGTAAAAACTCCCTGTAGAAAATAAATTGTTCTGAAATGAATCCTCCCCTCTGTATCATGGATAGGCTGAACACTACATTCTAAAATTCACACGTGAAATTTCTAATCCACCTGCACCTCTGGATGTGGCTGTTTTTGGAAATGGGTCACAGGGGCAATGAAAAGTGAAATTATTGTGTGGGTGACCCCTTGTGCCAACAGAACTGGTGACATTAAAAGAGGAGGTAGAGACGCAGATACACAGAGGGAAAACCATGCACAGATACAGAGGAAGAAAAGAGAGGATTCAGGAAGCAATAAGAATCCCTGTGCTTAGATCTTAGAACATCCAGCTCCCAGAACTGTTAGAAATAAGTTTTCACTTTTATGCACAGTCTTTGATTCTCAGCACAAGCAAACTACTGCAGTACACAATACCTCAACGAGGGTGTCGTCCTACTATCTTTACATTGAAATAGTGATTTTCACTGAATGGTTCTTTGCCATCATAATTGTTTATACTTATGACATTGCTTCACCTTTAAGTGTATAAACAAAGCAATATTATCATTCCTATTTTGCAAAACAGAAATTGAAGCTTAAAATATTCCATTACTTATTGGGTGTCTTATAGCTAGTAATATGAGAGTATGACAAATTAAAATGTAACTTTAAAATGAGAGTTCTTTCTCCAAGAGTAATATGTCAAAATTAAGATTTGGCAAAGCAGCACATGGTCAAGTAACATTTGAAACTAAACCTGCTATAGAATTATAACTGCTGTAATTTTGCTGTACAATGAAACACACACAAGGTTTAAACAATGCATAACTGCACTTGGAATTCACAACACATCTATGTCTACTATGTTCTCAACCTGGTGTTTAGATTTGATGATGAAAAGCTATTGATTGTGTATTTATTTTATTATAATTGCATTGAATGACAATCTCTATCCATTTTCTTTTCCCCATTTCTATACTCTCCTTTCCCATTGGCTCAGTTTAGTTCCTGACTAGAATAGCCATCTGGATCTGGCTTCTTTCTCTGCAAGCTTTTATCTACAGTGCCACAAACATGTGCCGTGTGCAGTTTCAACCTAATTTCCAATGGATGAGGTGAAAAGATTCCTGGAGTGGGGATGAGCTCTCAAGGGTGCCGCCCTCATCGGGGGAGAAGGTTACTGAGGCTCACCGCAGTGTGCTATTGGGAGGTGGGGCCCAGGTGGAGGACGTGGCTCATTGAGCATGTGGCATTGGGGGGTTTCTCTCTCTCTGCTTACCATCCCGTCCCTGTGCCCAGCTTTTTGTTGCCATGAAGATAGTAGCTGGGCTCCACTCAATGCTTCCAACTTGATGTTTCTGCATTGGAACCAGCTGACCATGGACTGAGACCTCCACAGCCATTGAGCAAATCAACCTTTCCTCCTCCAAGTTGTGCATGTCAGGCAATTTGTCTCAGCAGCCAAAAAATTAAACAATATATTTTTCTATTCAGACATGTCAGAAATTGATAAAGATGTAAAACTTGATAAGGAATGGGATAAAAACTTTCAAAAATAACATGCAAGAAGAAGAGCTTTTTTTTTCTATTTTGGATTAAAATTGGTCATCTACTGAAAAGTTTAAAAAAGGAAAAAATGTGTGACAAATAAGAATCATTCTCACAGAATGCTGAGTCTAATGAGTCTTGGTCATGTGTGACTTTACTGAAAGTACCTGCTTTCTGGAGCTGCTTTATTAATTGAATGTAATGCTTCCTTAAAATATGTTGTTTCTTAATTCTATATTTGGGAGTTTCAGGGAACAAGTACTAGATATTTTCATATGAAACCACTCATGTATAATGACAATAAAATATGCAAATGTGTGATCCTCTGTATGTCAGTTGACATAAGTTAGAAATTCATTGACAATTATTGAATCCTTAGTTGGTAAAACAGAGAAAGCTTATTTTTTCCCTTTCCATACATATTAGATCCATCCATTTCCCAATGTGCTTTTTCCAACACCTTACAGTGAAACCACTCTGGACAACAAGATCACTATTCCCTGCACTTACTGCAAAATTTTTGCCATAAATATCATGGTATCTTTAGCCGGTAATGCCTTTATTGGCATCTTTGGATATCAAATACCTATTAGTTTTTTAAAGCTCCCTTAAAATGTCATCAAATAGGTAATAAAATACAAACGCCAAAACTCTGCAGTCAGACAAGGTATACGTTTTCTACTTACTGGGCATAAAATGCTAAGCAAGTTATTTATCTTTGCTAAAACTCTAATCTTGTAATAGTCAAGGTTGAATACAGAAATAAACTATCAGCATCCATATTGACCTATCTATCTATATGTGTGTATAATCTCCACAAACAAGTACGCATGTACTTATGAAAGTGTGAGATTTAGTATAAAGAATTGTTTTATGTGATAGTGTGTTTATGGCAGTGAACTCCCAGAACCTACAAGCTGGAGACCAAGGAAAGGGCTGTAATTGTGTATAATGCTGTAATTGTGAAGGCCTGAAAAACAAGGAAACCACTGGTATTCACCCCAGTACCAAAGCAGAAAAGAAGAGACCAGTGCCGGGCATTTAGCTCAGCGGTGTAAGTGCCTGTGTGGCAAGTGCAAGATGGTGAGTTAGATCCCCAGTACAAAAAAACAAAATAAAATAAAAATATAAAAACACTGGACATCCCATCTCAACAACAAGGAAGGAGAGACCCATTCCTCCTCTTTTGCCTTCTATTCTGCTCAGGACCTAAGTCTTTTAACCTATACCCACACACATTATGAAGTCCCATTTTCTTTGCTAAATCATTGAGTCAAATATGAATCTCATCTGCAGATTCCAGAAGTAATGTTGAAACAGATACTAGGGCATCTATGGATCCATTTGTGTTGGCAGGTAAAATTAACTATCACAAATTCTATAGCTGGAGCTTAATTAAATTCCTTACTGCACTCATTATAAACTCATCCCATAGTAACCTGCTATTTGACCAAGTTCTCATGAAAAGCTGGAAACCCAAACTTGTATCTACAAGGCAATACACGTACACTCATAGCTCACTTCCTACTCGGCTTCTTTAATTTTATTTTTCAAACAGTGTGTCTAAAAGGAACAGTTAGTAGCCCCTGACCCATGAAAATTAAAAAAGAAAAAGTCAGAACAAGCAAAACCAATCATGTCCACAGCTTTCTTTTGGTCACTAGATGAGACTTACACAATTCAAATGATGAAGCAGAAAGTTCATACTGCATCATTTCCTCCTCATTCCGCATGTCCACTATAGTACCGTATCTGTCCTTGGAAACATTGAGTCCATGTTTATGACTCCTCTGTGCAAGGATACGTAGACATCAGCTTGCTCCTGGACCACCTGGGCAACACCTGGGCTGGCATCACTGTTTCCATTTTGTTCTCACTGTGCATTTTCCAGATAACAATAACCTAAACAGAACAGCTTAATATAATTCCGTAATCACACTTCTTCGCATCTTGGAATTATCTCCCCATTATTCTTGGAGCAAAACTAAGTCGTTGGCTTCTTATTGGCCCTTACTGACCTCCCATCACCTGACACTGTTCCCCAATGTACCCCTAGTTCTCTTGCTTTGGTCTTGTTTTCATCTTCTTTTTTTTCTTGCCCTGTTTTTCCTCTGACACTGTCATCTGCAGAGTCGACCCCAAGCTGCCTCCTCTCTAGTTTTCAGTGTTCAATACAATTCACTTTCTGCTTCTTGCTGCATTTAATTTCTGGGATTTTTTGCACCTCTAGAATCATACTAGGTGAAGAAGTCTTACGTGTTTTGTTCTCTGTATATCCCTCCCGTCCTGCGACCTGCCTGCCATACAAGTGGCCCCACCAAATATTTCTGAAGTTCAGTCTTGTCTCATTAGTAGGATTGATACTGACCTTCCTTTAAGATGCTGTGTGAGGTGGTGAGATGTATTGCATGTGAAGGTATTTTAAGGCTTATATTGTCTTTCACTTCACTCTTCAATGTTTGACACTGTTTCTGGAACAATGTGAGTGCTCAATACAATCTGGGTAATCTTTTAAAATCAGAGATAATTTGTGCTGTGTTGCTAAAATTATAAGATATGTTTGAACACGAACATCAAAGTATAAGTCTCTGTAGAATTTTTATCATATTCAAAAGACTTCTAATTTTAGTTATGTTTCTAAATGGCATCATTTTTGTTGGCTTTAATTTCAAACCCCGAAGCTTGCAATAAGCAGAGAACGAACTCAATTAAGCATAGCCCCCAGTGCAAACATTTAATTCTGTTCCCATCACTTTGCCATTAATAAGGCAATCACCCAAAAACGTGAGATTGATCATCAACATGTGGAATAATAATTGAGAAATGATGAAGAAAAGATTCTGAATAATATCAGAGTTTGGGAATAAGAGTTCACATCCACTGGTTATAGCTCATTTTTAAAAAATCTTCTCTGCTAGGATCAACAATTCTTAGCAACAGATGAGATAAGGAATTCCCTATTTTTTATATGTGTAAAAATAATAAATGGGTCATAAAATTAAGGGCCATGAATAAATGCATAAATGCATTTGAAAAGCACTTGGTAATTTAAAACATAGCATTAATTACTCATTCTTTATAATTATGCACAGAATTAAAATCATTTAGTAATGATAGGAATCCCTGGCATCCACACAGTATTTTTGAACTTTTTCTCCCTCCCTAAACTATACCAAGATGATAACTGCATTTGATACTGTTAGAGAAGATAAAGATTAAACATTTAAATAGTAAGGTTATTGGTCCTCTTTAAGAAGGTGAGGTGTGTTCAGTGAGCTGATCTGTGCCAGTGCCTTCTAATTTAGTCCCTTATTACACACTTTTAGTCCGAATTGCCTCACCATGCACACATGAGACTTCAAGGCTTTAACGGAGATATTTAAGTGTGCACATTTTGTGAGGAGACAAAGATTACATCCTGTGACATGCAACCGCAGTACCTGACCACACGACAATTTGGGTGTTCTCTATACATTTTTCTGAAGTCTTTTTCATACCCTTACATCCCAGAGAAACCCAACCTGCAAGCATTTTTATTTCATGGACAAGGTAGGGGAAAGCACAGAAAAATCAGAGTGTTTATTTGATATCAAACAGTGGCAAAGCAGAAATTTGTCATCAGATTAAGATCCATTTGGCTCCAGTCCTGACATTCTTGGCATAAGCTTAAATTGCAAGGGTTATATTAAGAGCAAAGATTTCAGAATAAAACTTGGAGTTTGACTTCCTTGGGATGACTCATCAGCTGTATGGTTTCCTGCCAGCTCCTAATCTCGGTGAGCCTCCTTCCATTTCCCGCAAAAATGCAGAGTGCGAGGGACCTTCCTCTTGAAGGTCACTGAGAAGTTTCAGTATGATGGTGGGGTAAAGTTCTGAGCCTGGTACTGGTCTCAGAGCTAATGGTCCATATGTGTGAGTTACCACCTCACCAATCACCACGGCCTCTGCTTCTCCAGTTGCCTCTTCCTGATGATGTAGTAAGAACATGAACCAGTTAAACACCTTCCAGCTTCAAGCAGGGCCTCTCTTCATCACCCGCAGGACAGCCCTTGTTTATCAGTCGGCATCATTGAGTCTTTCACTGCTGCTCCAGTCAGCACTGCTATTATGTTACAGTGAACATCGCAAGAAGAATCAGAAATTGTACCCTAACTTCTCATGATGGAGCCCCAGAATACTTTAATGCTGCCGGAAAAAATATTCCCAGAGACACTGACATGGAAAGCAAAGCTGAGGGACAAAGTCAGCTCACCTGGAGGAGGGGAGTCAGCTTGGCTGGGGACAGACCTGTGTGGCAGTTCTGGGGCAGTTTACCCCAGCAAAACAAGAGGGGCAGTTTGGGCAGCTGCCTCAGAACTGTGTCATGGTATTTTGCACTTTTGCTGCAGCTGGTCTGAGGGTAGGAAAGAATGACAGTGAGTTGTGTATTCACCTGCCTGCCTCTCATGTCTTTAGAACCTTGTCTCTCTGTAGTGAGTTTTTAGGCACCAGCATAAAACTAAAACGATGAATCTAGCAGCATGGCCCAACCTCAGTGACAGATAGGACTTCAGCAAAAGCAAGAGCGAGGAGGGAAGGCTGGGACCATATAGCAGTTTCCTTTTTGGCCTCCAACCTGCTGGACCTGCAGTTTTCCTTGCAATTATTTACTTTCACAAAGCACAGAGGAAATGCAACCTCTACCTTGACAGTCCTAGGCTAGAACCCTTCCATGGAGCAAGTGAACTCCGAAGAAATGGTGTGGGGAGTGTGTACACGGAAATTGCTTTGGGTCTTGCATTGAGTAAAGACTCACGTTAAGAATAGTTCTGAAATATATGCAGTAGTGAAGGAAATGGATAAACAAACGCTAGATCAAAGCCCATTCCTAAATACTATTTAATTAAGGTAGTTAGAAAGAGAAAGTAAAGAAATTTTGTGACTTAGGTGTAAAATGTTCCCCCTAAACTTGCCATGCAGATAAGGGATTTCTAAGATTTGAATGGATCATGGGTCACCAGAGTTGTCAGTGGATTAATCCATTCATGCATGTGCACTATTAGGATGTTGATCCTGCTTGGAGGAGGTGGATCACTT
Source organism: Dolichotis patagonum (assembly GCA_004027295.1). NCBI lineage: Eukaryota > Metazoa > Chordata > Mammalia > Rodentia > Caviidae > Dolichotis > Dolichotis patagonum. The sequence continues at coordinate 32,838 of PVJX010002098.1, read as the reverse complement.
GGGGAATTGTTGGGGCCACTGAAGCTGAATACATGTGCAGGGCTATGCCATCGCCTGGGTATGGCTGAGTTACAAATGAGGAGATGCCTCAGAGGGCAGGATAGGCCACAGATGAGGATGCTGGAGAATCCTCTCCTAGGATAGTTCTCCTTAATTAGCATCATCTGTTACATGGAGGGGTACCTGGGACCCTTCCAAGGTCCTGCTTAGGTTTCCTGAATTGTTTGAATACTAAATAAATACAGGCCACCCAGAGACACTCACTGTCTTAGCCCTGAGAGTCTCAAACTCTGCAGAGGGTTGTGACCCTCCTGGAGCCCTCAAATCATAGCACTTGTCTCATTTATGTAAGCCTTTGCCGTCTGCTCCTTTGGGAGACTTGGGATCTAGGCCAGGTCCCCAATAAGGAATGACCTGAAAGGGTGTGTTCTTGTCCTCTACTATTTTCTTTTGCTCTGGCTTTCTTTCCTTCTTGCTTCCTGACTGCGATGAAGTAGTTGACTTTGCTCTGCTGTGTTCTCCCCCATGATGTTTCTACCATGGATCCTGAAAACCATGGACTAAAACCTCTGAAATTGTGAGCCCAGATAAGCTTTTTCTACTATAAATTGTGTATGTCAGGGATTTTGGTTCAGTGATAAAAATCGAATACACCATATAAACAATATTTACAGACAACGCTCTCATTCACCAAGAGCTGGCAATTTATGTCATGTAAACTCTTTGCCATCCATATTTACCAAGAAATAGTAAAAGGTGGGAGTCTTGTAATTACTGTTGAACACATATCAAATATCACATATTTATATGCTGAACTAAGATTTTGAAGATTCTTCAACATTAAACATGATGCATCTACTGTATGTGATAAAATACAGGTAAAAAGAGGTTAAGTAGATTTTCTAGGTTTACATTGCTGGTAAGGAAGTACTGGTGTTCTGATCCTGTTCATCTGACTCCAGAGGTGCTCTTGAATAGTTTTCTGGTCCAGACATTCACTAAAGGTGGATGGGAGTGGCCCATGGAGTTGTTTATTTAGAGGTAGGGCTTGGAACAGGGCTTCACCATGGAATTCTCAAAAAGCACTTTGGATTAGGAAGATTGCAACCTGTCTTTTTCATCCCCTCTCCTAAATTCTTCATTGAAGAGGAACTGTGCTTTAGCACTTTCTTACGTGGGATGCCTTAATGAATATTGCCAATGTTCTCCATGTGTGATAGCGCACAGATGTTTCTGTAGAAAGTAAATGTGCCATGTTGCTCTTTTCAAGTGGAGTAGTACCTTCAGCATGTGCTTCAGCCTCCAGGTATTCAAAGAAGGTAGCCACACTTGCAGAATTACTCTGGGAATCATCAATAATAAAATATTTAAAAGGGTTTATTCAATACCAGACATTGGTATAAGCACTTTATATACTTTAATTGATTAGATTCACAGAACAACCCTTTGCAACTGAGACAAAGTGAGGTAAGTATATACTTTAGAGATAGATAGCTAAGCAGCCCAAAGAGGAAATTCAGAGCAATGGCTTTGGTACAATAACCTTGCAGTTTGCTTCTTGTCAAAGCTGCCTCTCTGAAACTAGGGCCAGTATGACACGGAGGCATCATCAGAGATGCTGAGCATGAGAGTGAGACATGCTTGTCTTTCTGCAGGGACAGCCTGCTTCATACCCAATGACATCTTAAAAATCTGTTCCTAATCATGTTCTCTTTACAGTCACTAATTTTCCTTAAGCTTTAACATATTAACATTCTGTATTGCTCAGACTTTTCTTTCTGAAACAAGATTCTGATATGGTTTAAAGGATTTGAAGAAAAAGTTCATTTTCACTCACAGTTTCAGATATTTCATGGTCATCTAAACCCAAGTCAGAAACATTATGAACAAAGGACCTGGCAGAGAAAATCTGTTTACTTCAGGCCTCTGGAGAGCAGAAAGTAAGGGTGGGACCCAAGAGGAAAGGGCCAAGCAGTAAATACAGTCTGCAAGGTTATGCCCCCATGACTCACCCAGCGACATCCAGGGATGTGATTTACTAATCTTAGTAGCATCTCTCAAACTAATCAAGATGACAGTCATGATTAAATGTTCCATTCCACCCCTTGTCAATTTGACAACTAAGCACATGCCCTTAAACCATATTAATCTCCAAATAAATACAATAGCAATGTCATAACTCTGCCTAATAGCATATCTTTTATACAACATAAAACACAATAATTCTGTCCCCAAAGTTTCAGCTGTTCTAGCATTGTTTCAACGTCCAAATCCATTGTGTCTTCTGATACTCAAGGTAGTTAATGCCTTGTAAGCCCTTACAATATTCTAAAACTTACATAATCTCTACACATATTGGCTCAGGGTTAACAGTTTTATTCCTAAAGGGGAATGTACAGAGGGAAGGAAGCTGACTCAACCAAGACCAAAACTCATCAGGACAAACACGAAGTTCTGTAGCTCCATGTCTAGGATCTGGGGCACACAGGTATAGTACCTAGGCTCCAAAGACCATGAGCAGTCCTACTCTGGGCTCCTTGCAGCTCACGTGGACCTTCTTTTCTTCTGGTTCAGCTCACTGCCTTCCGCGTTCCTCAGCACACTCCTGCCATATGTAACTTCCAGGGTTTCAGTTGCACATTCAGCTTTATTCTTTCAATTTCATGCAGCACCTTTCCAAGGGCCCCTGACAGGGACCCTGACCCTTTTACACATTGATAGTTGGCCTTGAGTTCTTGGAATTGAATAACTCCTGCATTATGTTTGCCTGTAAATCCTCCATCATAGGGGTGACACCAAGGTCTGTAAGCAGCAGACTGTCCTACTTGGACCAAAGCTGCATTGGCTGCTGACAACCTGGATGGTCAAAGCTCTGGAAATTTTTCCTTAGGCATCTCTGAGTGAGCAAGACTCGCTAGGCTGATCTTTGCAAAGCAAAATCTTAAATGATTCTATACTTTTACACATTTGAATGTGTACTTTGTGCTGTCTTTCAGATTTCTGAGATACACTCAAGGCATCTTTCTTCTTGTTCTGGTTCAAACTAATGGATTTCTTTGCAATGGCTTTGATTTTTCCGCAATCAAACCTTTCTTAGTCCCAAATTTTATGCATGCTTCTATTCTGGTCAAATTAAAAGTTTCCAGATCTTTCTATCTTGGTTTTTGCTCTTGGTTCTCACTGTCAATCTACCTAAAAGCATCAATAGACCAACAGAGACATTGGTCTCTGTTGGAATCCCATTCAGCAGATTTATTTGTCTTCCTTCCTTTTATGCAGCCTCACAGAAAGTTTTAGGACATGGGCAAAGTGTTGACAAATTATTTTCTAGTATGTTATAAAAGTTGGTCTCTGGTCCCGTTCCCAACAGAGTGCTCATCCCTACTGGAAACTTCATGAGCCTGGCCTTTACTGTCTGTTTCCCTACCAGCTTGCTTGACTTCTATGCTTCCAGAAGGAATGTTTGTCTTGCTCTGCTCAAGACATTCTAGGCCTTCTCTAGCCGACTTCACAGATCCTATCCAAATTCCACAAAGCAGTCGCAAAAGATTAGGAATCACATGGTCAGGTGCAGTAGCAACATTGATCTTGCATCTCTTGTATCAGTTTCCTATATTGATCAGTTCTTTTTATTGCGAGGGTAAAATACCTGATTCCTAGAATTTAAAGAGAAGATGATAATTTTATATATGGTTTCAGAATTTTCAACCCATGGTTTTCTGATGTCAAGGCAGAAGCATAAAGGAGAAGCATATAGCACAGGAAAATTGTTTATTTCATGGAATCTGGAAACAAAAAGCAGGAGAGCAGTATCAGAGATGAATGATCGGGACCAGATGTGGCTCACAAACCACACTCCTATGCCATACCCTGACAGCCTGGAAGTGGCTTTAATACCCTCCTGGGCAGCTGTCAAAACAACCAAGTTGACAGTACAGATCAGCCATCATACATCCCAATAGTTTGTATGTTCCCTCTTACTTGCCTTTAACCATATTTTTTTCTCTGCAAATGGATCAGCTTTATATGTTTCTTCATTTATCAAAATCCAGGACCCTACAAACATTGAACACAGGCATATTGCTCTCTGACTGTCAGGGTTCAAACATCTGCTTTCCTTTTTTCTAGCTGTATAAACTTGACTGCTAATAACAACTTTGACCCTGGGGCCCTTCACATGTAAAATGTGTAGCAAGTAAATCACTGCATTTAACATTAAATAAGGTTCTCTATGGAATAGACATTTAGTAACTGATAAACTTTCCTCTTTAACAATAATGATGAAAATTTATTTCATTATTCAATTCAAAGAATTCTTTCTCAATAAACCAGTTCACGATAACTACACTAACATAGTTGCTGCCTCATGAACTCCAGAGAACCCATTAAGCTGTACTGAGAATTCATTAATTGTTTTGCATATATATTATAGTCAGTAAATCAATCAATCAGTCCATGATAGTCACTTGGGGAGTACCTATTTTTCTGTTGCTGATGTGTGGGTTATGAGGAGACTAGAGAGTTAATGTAACCGGCACAAAATCCCCTTACTATGATTGAAACTATTTGTTCTGAGAAGACGTCCGTAGAATGCAAAATGTAGTTAACATTTAAAGAATAACTTGAATTTAGCTACATGTCAATCTGATAGGACGTGTAAAGTGGAGGGATAATAGGCACAGAGGTGCTAAGTCAAGAACTATCTTGGATTTTTTGATACATAGGAAAAATTGCCATTGTGCTAAAATGGAGCGAATGTGGTGGGGTTTAAAAGGAGGTGGGCTGGGAAAGGCAGACACCAGCAGAAACATGCAGAACCTCTCTGATGAGAGCAAAAGTACTGGATTTGCTCTAATGGCCATGTATTAAAGAATTTCTATGGAGGAGAAATATGCATGGGTTTACTGTGGCGACTGGAAAATCACTTGGAGAATGTGAAAAAATGAACAGGTTTCTCCAGTGGTACAGACCAGGGATAGCCATGGCTTGTACTAAAGTTTTTCTACTATATTTGACACATGCCTTTCTTTCTATTTCTGCTACCAGTTGATAATGAAGTGATTGATGCTCTTCTAACTGACCTCTAAATATTTTGTGATAAGTGAAATATCACACCCTGTAGAAAGTGAACTGGAAACACAGGTGAAAAGGAGCAGGCACCTGTTCTTAAGATCAAAATGCTCAAGATGCAGAAGGAATAACAAGCCACTCAGGACCTCTTCACAGTGTCTATTTTTATCATTGCAACGATTTATGCACATCAGACATAAAATATGCTTGTCAGCAAATCTATCACATTTTCTACTTTTTCACAGAGCAGCTGATGCAGAAAGCAGTTGGGAGGGTGCCACGAAGACTCTTACATGACTGGCTTTTGGCAAAGGCCAAAAAATAATCATAGGGACGGTGCTGTTTTCCAAAGATCCAGTCTGCTTCATGCCAGCTTGGAGAAAAAAATAAATAAATATATAGGCAGGACTTTGATATTCTCTAGGAAGTCTAAATTTAGGTGGGATATATCCTGGGGTGAAGATACAGAAAACCATGTATCACTCATTGTGCTCCACTCTTGCCTTCGTGACCCTTCTTGCAGGGTAGTTAAAGGCACAGTATTAGAGTCAAATACCTGAATGCAGCTTTGCTACCTACAAGACTTTTGCCAAGTTCTTTGGCATCTAAAAATCCAACTCTCACAGTGTGTAAAACTGACAAAATATCAATTACACAAACAACAGGTAACATTCACTTAATCCTGTCATGTATAAACTCTGCTAAATTATAATAGTCTTACAAAGCCACACTGTCGTTATACCCCAGTTCACAAATAAAGAATCTTAGATACTAAGAGAAGAGGATTATGCCGTTTGTTCAAGAGCCAAGTTTTAGTTCCATGATTTATGCATGGAGCCTTTCTGTGTTGTGCTATATCCCTAACTATTGCCTCTGGCAACTACAATATACCGCTTTAAAAATAGGCTTGTCCCCAGGTGCTTGCAAATGTTCAGTAAGACAGCACATGTACAGTAGTCTGCAACGTACTTAATGCAAAATAAATATTTAATAACTCAGCTTTTGAAATATAAAGAGCATGAGTCCTTCATACAACCATACCAGTAAGAGCTTAATATTTTAACAGGTATTTATGAAACATGTAATATATTGTTTGGGATACTCTGATAAATTACAAACAGAACGTACAAAGAGGGATTGGTGATGGAGGAAAAGATCACAAAATAAACTACAATTATGAGAGAGAAATAAATGCTATTGATGGCCATGGTGAGTGTGGGAAGAAGAATGGATAACGTGACTCTGGATCGGCAGGCTGGGAAGTGGCCACAGGGCAACTGGTTCTGGAATGGCTGAGGCACAGTTTGGTCAGTGCCCTAAGGTGAGGTGGTTAAGCAAAGAGGTATATGCGGCACACATAGCCTTCCAGAAAGAAGCATCAAGCAAGACCAGGGTAATAACCAGAAATGCTGGTCAAAAATCATTTAATAATGACTCATAATAATAAAGCTAACAGGAAAGCCAAAACTAATAAAGCCACCTATTATTTATTAAGTGTGTCTTTCTTTTGTTCTTTTCATTTTTATTAGTGCTAAGCATTTTACTGACTGACCTCATTCAATGTTGATAATAAATCAGATATTTTTATGATTTGCATATTTATAGATAAATAGTCTAAATCCAGGAAGATAAAGAAACTTGCCCAAATTGACATGAGACATTGTATAACAAAACCAGAGTACAGCACCAAACATTTTGATTCTAATTTCTACAACCTTGACATGATAAATAAGCGTGCATACATAATTCTCTTACATGTTTCCAAATTCTTTCTGCAATTGGTTAGACTCACAGCCCTCTATCATTCTTTGAAACATCTAATGTCATAGCTTCAAATCTGATACCCTGTTTTTCTAATTTTGTCACTCTGTGCAGAACCAAGGGATGAATCTTTATGAAATGTTTCGAGCTAATTATATCTTTCCTTTGTTTAAATCTTTCAATGCTCCCACATTATGTATAGAATGGAACAAAACTGCCAGCCAGTTTGCCCAGGCCTGCAGCTGGCGCAGTCTTGGTGCTTGTATAACACCTCCCACCCGTGGCCATGCATGACACCCTTCTACTGACAGTGCCTGCAGAGCCATGGAGCTAAGCTCCCCAAGGCCACTGAATCAACAGATGACCAGGACCGGGGAATGAGCTCAGGGGCACAGCGCCTGCCTGGCAAGTGCAAGGTCCGGAGTTCCATTTCTGGTACCAAAACAAAAACCAAACAAACAACTACACAAAAAGTAAAACCCGATGGCCATGGTTGCTGAGCCCATCATTCTGTGCTCACTCATGAAATATGGGTACCGTTGTCAGGTAAAGGACACCGTGTCTAGTTACATGCTAATTTCACAGAAATCACATTTTACAAAATGACCAGTATGTTCTGAATATCATCCTAAATATTAGTTATTATTTATCTAAAATTCAAACATAAGTGCTTTGTATTTATATTTCCTAAAATAAGTAGCTCTATATGAATGAAGATATCTACAGAAGGTTTCTGGAATGATTTTGTCTCATCTATAAAAATAAGAGTGTCTAGAAAGATAAGAAATTCTACTTTCATTCCATGAGGCTCCCACCGGGGGTTTACGTCACTGCAGCAGCGGGAAGGAAACAAGGAGAGAAGAGACGGGTGACTGTTTACTCCCCACAATTGAGTAAAAGCTTATTTTCCCTAAGAGACATATGCGAACTCTTATTATTTACCACTTGGCTTCTTAAGTGTTGTAGGCACCGTAGGCTCAATCTTGTCACAGTCCACTTTGATTATCATCACCTCTGGGAATGTGACTTCCAATCGCTTCCAACTATTTGTAATCCCTGAACATTTCATGCTTATCATAATTTTGGGATATTCCTTTCCACTTACATATATCCCTGAAGAATAAATAATGTACAAGAATAAATAATATACATATTAATGGAAGTACCATGTGACACTTTGATACATTCGCATATAAAGCGCAATGTTTAAATAACGTAAGTACAAGTGTATCCTCAAAATTTTACTGCTTGTGGAAAACACTTTTAATCACTTGTTCAAGTGTTTTGAGGTAAACAGCACAAAATCATTATCAAAAACCATCCTACTGTGCAACGGCACTGCAGAACTTCTTTTTCTGTTTTCACTGTGTCTTCATATTTCCGATGATCCACCTTTAAAATTAAGACCCGGAAGTGATTTTTCATGACAGCATTCTTGTTTTCCATAGTTCATGAACTCACTCCACACAGCTTTGGTGAATATGCACAGCGTGTTAGAGGGCAAATACACCGCACAATCGTAATGTGAATAGTGCTGTTACCCTTACCAAGCTCTCAGTCTGATGGAATCCCTGAACCTCTACCAGAGTTACACTGGGACTAAAGTTCAACTGTGGAAACAAAGTCAAAACTACAGGAGAATGTAACATAGTGAGTTAGGATGAATTTAACTTTAAAAATTTACAGGCTTCAAATGACGTTTCTCTGAAGAAAGAAGATGTGTAGGAATGTGTTAAGGGAGAAAGAGGTGTGACTAAATGCAAGGCTGAAGAAAAAGAACTCCGGAGGGAAGGACTGTGGTATGCAGAGGGTTTGGAAGAGGAAAAGGTCACTACGTAGGATGAGGCATCCGTGTCAACGCGTCAGTGGCTCAGCGAGCAAGAACCTCTGTGGCTCTGATCCCTGCAGTTGTAGTAAAGTTAACTTTGAGTAAAGGAACACAGATGTTGAATGAAGAACCCTGGTTTACTCTGGTGAGCCCACATAATCCAAATCCCGCGAGGCTGAGCAGGATGATGTGATGGCTGGCAGCCAGCCATGCATGAGGTGACTGATATCTCTTAAACCTGAAAAGGCACAGAAATGGGCCTCTGCACTGACCTCAGGAATAATGCCTCCCCGTGAGAGTCCTTATTGTAGCTTCTTGAGGTTCGCTTCAGATTTTTTTCCCTTATGACTGTGGAATGTTTTAAGGCATCAGTTTAGAGACCCTGGTTAATAGCAGCCTATGGATAATCTGATACACAGGAACAGGAGTTAAGGCCACTGAATGTTCCTATCCATAGAGCCCAAACCTCTACAAAATTTAAAGCAAGGATGGGCATGATTAGAGTTGTTTAAAGGCTTCTTTAGCTGCTGGTTATAAAATGTAACTAGAAGAACGTACAAATGGATTCCAGCGGACCCACCACAAAGCATTAGTTGCTGTGAGGCACAAGTGGAGATAACATGGGCTGGGGTTGTTGCAGGAAGTTGCATCTGTGAGAATTTAGGGGCTATAATTTCCTTAATTTGAAGGCTTAGTATGGGGAGTAATGGAGAAGGAGGTGCTATGTTTTGTTTCTCCTACTCCTAGTCATGCTAATAGGAGATGGAGCACACTTAAGGACAGAATGAAAGCTATTCAATGCACGGTCTGGCCTCGAGGCTTAGTGGAGATCAAGAGAGGCACTCTCTGAATTTTATAGAACTATGAGGTAGTCAAGGAAGAGAAAATGCATAGTGAGCACCTGGACAAGTGTGTCCAACTTTGGAAGAATCAGTACAGCCTGGAAACACACATTTGGGATAATGTGGCACTCGAGGCTGTAGAAATGAATGGTAACATCTAGGGAAAGAATGTAGAGAGTGAATAAGGCAATCCTAGATCCGAGAACATCAGTGCTAACTCTCATCTAGAACAGGACCAGGTACACTGCAGCCCATGGGCCGGGTCCAGACTGCTTCCTGCTTTGTAACTAAAGCTGTTTTGGAATACAGGGTTGTTCATTTGTTTGCATTGGGTCTATGGCATCTTTCCCAGGCCACAGAAGTATCATAGGTAATCCCAACAGAGACCATTTAGTCCGCAAGCCTAAAATGTTTACTCTCTGACTCTACCAAAAAATTTTTCCACAAGTGATATAGTCAAGGAGGCAACAAATAGAATTTAGGAATCCTCAATGATAAAACACAAACCTCTTTGTAACTATTTTACTGGTTTATACTTTGAAATTAATTTTTTCCTTTTCTCTGCTCCTCAAAATGCATTTTAGATGTCAACAGCATTTGTCACTTTACTCTAATTATACTGTTATCTGTCCCAAAGACCAGATGTTCTTAGGGTAGAGACTGCATCTTGTTGAATCTGCATCCATGGAGCCAGAAGGAACCTGCAGGTGTGAATTCACAGCGAAGTTCGGCCAATCCATCGTTCACTCCAGGATAATTTCGGTGGTCACAGAATGCATGCTTTTTTTGACTAATGGCAAGTTAGAATTTTAAAAGACTCATGTAGACTTGGGGAAATGAGATAAAGTTTGCACTCAACTACAAAGATGTTTATTTTATTTTGTTTTATTTAAATAACATGATTCAGAATTACACAGACATCCTCATTATACTATGAGGACTGGCTTTTCCCACCAAGTCTACTTTGTGGTCATTTGGTTAAATATTCAGCTTTTGGGGGAAATATTCAAATGCTGAAGAAAATATTTGGATATTTTTATTGGAGAAACAAGTTTTGGAAAATATACAAATTTTTAAGGCAAAAAAAAACCCATCATGCAGAATTACAATAATATTTTGAATGCTAGAGTTAAAACTAATATTTTATCAGATATGTGTCATGATTATACTAATCATAGCTAAATAGCTAAATATTAATTATTAAAATATTAAAATTTAGTAGAAATAATTTGGACTGAATAAAATTTGAAATGATATATACAGATTTATATTTTATGCAGGTATATTTACTTTGAGACCATACATAACAGAGATTTTAGAACTTATTAATTTTAGTATTTTTAATCATTGAAACCTTTGTCTTGGAGTTCACTTAGTGAAGTCCCTTCACCGAGGAGTGAGAGCTGATGAACTACTCTGGATTCACAGGCAACTTTTCTGAAACATGCCTGCTACAAATGGAATGATCCAGTGATACTGAATATCCCTTGATCTAAGCAGGAGCTATTTCCCTAACACAATGGTACTTCCTGTTTCAAAATCACCTTCTCTGGGACCAGTTTAATGCTGGTGCCCTCGGGAACCCACCAGTAAGCACCATCTGGATTAATTCTGCTCTGTGGGCTCCTAACCATTCCTCTGTGCTTCCACTGCATAATACTTTTCTCCCTATCATTGCACTTGTATTAAATTTAAGTGCTGTTTGTAGCTCTTCGTGTTTCATTTTTTATGTGATCACAGTGTCCTTTCACAACCTCAAGCCTTTACTGACACACAGCAGTAAACATTTGTTTAGTTCGCAATACACAGAGATTTTATTAACTGTCCTGGGCTCAAGTGTCTGAGCTGGACTCCAGATTGACAAGGAGGCCCTACAGTTCCTAGCTGGCAGTTGTCTGGGTGCCCGCTGATCGAGTCCCCCAAGCACTGGGATAGCACAATTCTCTTCCATGTATTTCATCTTCTACCAGAGGCAGGCAACCCCTGACGTATTCTCATGATGATGGCAGAAGAATGAGAGAGAGCAAGCCCAGTTAGGCAGGTTTGTCTTAAATATCTACTTGTGCACATAAAGATCACTCAGCCAAAGCTAGTGAGATGTCTCTATCCAGAGTCAAGATAGAACACTTCCCACTTTTGGTAATGATAGAGGCCCACAGGGTCACATGGCAAAAACACAAATGTAGAGAGAGGTGGGTAGAGCCATTAGGTCAGTTAGTCAATAGGAAAATGCCATTAATTTGATGTCTTCGATGGCACAGGTTTCAGTGCCAGATTACTTGGATTCAGATCACACTTCTCTTCCATAAATGTGAGGCAATTTGGGATGAACAATTTAGCCCCTCTGTAGCTTGGTTTATTCATTTTAAAAATTAGGATAATAATATTATACACCACATAGACTTACTATAAGATTAAAATAGGTAAAAGGGCTCGCAATTGAATATGGCAGAGAAAAAACACTTAATAAATTTATTTCAAAGCAATAATGATCGTGTCTGGATTATAGGTGAGGTCTCTAACTAGATTTTCAATTGAATTTCAGGTGATGTATTGAGAAAGTTGGAGCATGTAAATAGTGTGGTGCCCCAAATCCTAATTTTGACAAATCCTAAATTTCATAACTCAGCCTAAGAAAAGATTAAATTATGTTCATAAAACCATCCTATGCAGGTGCTCCTGATCAAAGGAATGTTTTTCCATGTACCAAAATTAGAATATAGCACAAATAAACATTTGGTGAAAATTAATTCCAGACTCTATAAGAGGTAGCACTTCCATTAGACATCTGTGATGTTCCTGCAGACCATGGTGGTATTGTAGATGCTGTGATGAACACCCAGATCCTCATTTGAAATAAAGAACTTCATACCCTAACTGCTAGGAGAACTTGCGGGAGACAGCCTCAACTGTCACCCCTTCCTCTAAGGATCAGCTCAAGAGAGCTGCCCAAGGTATTCCCAAGGTCGGCCCAAGGTCATCTCTTCTCTGGGGTGGTCAGCATCCCAACAAAGCAAGGTCATAGACCTCTAAACCTCTTACTCCAGCACGAGGCGGATATAAAGCACCCTCCTAGGTGCAGAAATCCCCAGTCACCCAGGGAGGGCTGAAGGCTCCATCATGCCATGTCACAGCTTGATCTCTTCCTTCAGTTCTGCCTCTTTCCTTGGTCACTTGTTGACTCATGAAGATTCCTTAATAACCTATGACTCTTACCATGGTTGGAAGAAAACTTGGGGAATTGTTTTCAGTGACTGTCAGTTTACAGAGTGCCTTGAGCAACAAGTTTCAAGCATAAGTACCTTTTATAAATTTATAATGCTCACCTCATTACTGAAAAATAGTTTCCTCACAAGAGCTTTTGTATATTACACTTTTCTGGTGTGGTTTGATCGTAGTTCATTTTTCCCTCCTAGCAACTCATGGAGAACACCTCACCACTCTTCTAATGTATTCTGAATTCATGGTGGTTTGGGAGCTGGACTTTTGTATTTCTGAAAACACACTGATCTTTACACAGTCTTGCACATTGTAGATGCTTGCTGAATAAACAAGTGAGAGACTGTTTTAACGAACTGAGGGAAAAATAAATACAGAGTTTTACCCTGAATGACTTCTGAGGTAGAAAATTATGCACAGACACTGAAATAAAAACATTCAACTAATGATAATCTGAAGATTGACGTGCATGCAAAAATCCACAGCTGTTGAAAAGAAGCAAAATTTCAGAAAAAGAGTTGGAAACAGAGCCCCAGCAATAGTATTGGCCATCTGAAAGCAAGATCATGTAATCTGCAAGCTGTTAGGCAAGAAACTGTGCCAAATGACAAATGCCCATTTTGCTGTGTCATTTGACAGTGTCATTTTGTGTTGACCTTTGCATTAGAAGATGAGGCTGCTGGCAGCTGTGCATTTAAAAGTTATGTATGTTAAGTGGAAAGGCCGATGTGATGGTGAGCAGGTCCCATGGAACTGTCTGGGTTTCCATTGCTGGATGCCATAACTATAGACACCCGCATTATGTTGTGTGTTAGTCTGCCTGTGGTTGCTGTGATAAAATACCTGGTGTCACCTAACTTCACAAAGGCTAAGAGTTTACTTAGCTCACAGTTTTGGAAGCTGAGCATAAAAAAAGAGAGATGCAAACTCTTTTAAGGACCCTTATGGTATCCCCTCCTAAAAGATGGTAGTGGCAGAGGCACATGGAGGGAGGAATGGAGGGAGGAAGAGAGAGAGAGAGAGAGACAGAGACAGAGACAGAGACACAGGGAGATTGCATCTTGAAACAGGAAGAGATCATGCTATAGTGGCCTATGAAACACAGACTACATTCCACATATTAAAAGTTTTACAGCTTGTAATCAAGAACCAAGCTTTCCCCAAATGAACATATTAGGGACAAACCACATCCAGGCCACAATATTTGATTTCTCCAAACCTTGATGTACAGGGTCCACCTTCTTCACAGTCACACTCTCACCATGATTGATTAGATAATTTGATGTTGTAAATTCAACCAGTCCTTTACCTATAGGATAACTGCTTAGTATGGCACAAAAGATGCATCACAGTGTGACACATACAGTCACAATTTCCAGCATGTAAACTGAGTGTACTTGAGAACAGAGTGAAAATATATGAGGAAGAGACACAGAAGTGTGGGGAGGGCAATGGGTTGGAGGAAGAGGGATGGGGAGGAGGAAGAGAGGCGAGGAAGGAGAGAGAGGATGGGGGAGAAGAGGAGAGGAGTCCAGGGGAGGGGAGGGGAAAGAAGGGAAGAGAAGGAAACAGAGGGATGGAGACACAGAAGAGAAAGGGGAGAGGTGACAGAGGAGAGAGAGAACAGTGGGATGGAATCTTTGACCACAGTGCTTGAATCTCTGCATATAATAATGATGCAACTAAAATCTTTCCTCAGATGCCCTATGATGTAACTACATAAATCACCTTTTGTTCTTACTGTAGCTAAGTTCTGTCATTGCTTCTGCAGCCTGAATGAGGCACCATATATGCTACAAAATTTATTTTGGAATTGCACAATGTACTTGCTCTGCTTGGAATGCTGTCCTGTCTTTTTCTATGGGATCAAATCCTACTTATTCCTTAAACCTAATACAAGTATCAGCGTGCCTGAGAACATCTTCTCGATCCTTCCCACCCTGCACTTAACCTGGGATTCATCCTTTCCCCTTAGAGCTGTGTCTACATCATGGTCACCGTTTCACCAGCTATTAATGTAGAGACAGAGGGTGTATTTGCTATATGCTGACTTCTCTCATTTTGCCAGAGCTCTTCAAGCGCTTCAAGAATTATGAAGTTTTCTTATGTAATCCTTTTGATTCCTGTGGTCTACCTGAAGGAAAGTATTAGACGCTTATTGACTGTGAGTTACTCCTCCTGTTCACAAGATTCAAGACTCTCCTCAACCTAGCATAAGGTGCAAATCTCAGTATTTCTCCCTAGTATACTGCTTCCTACACATTATTGGTTAGTTAGGATAAAATGCAGGAGCTTGTACACACGAATTAATTTAATCATTTTGAACTATTGCACTGAGTTCAGAGGAAAATCAGCTTCTTAGCCTTCTCACTATTTTCTCTTATTCCTTTGGCCATCCACTATGCATGTAGATAGCCATGTACACTTAAAACTATTGCTTTTTTCACACATATGGCTTTTCTGTCTTCTGCTCATCACAGTCAGCAACCCTCAAAACATATTGAAAATGACTTTGCTGAGACTAGAATGGCTAATGAAGAAATCTGATTTTACAGAACAGCACGACAACAATGCTCAGGCAAGAATTTTCAGGAAGTGGAGAAGATGCAAGAGCTGCTTCTCTTCAGCAGGGTGAAAATTCTAATTTAATGTGCATACCTAGATCTGATCTTCTTGGCATCACATGCTAATTGAATTATACATTTTTCAGTCAGTTTAGAGACACTGATGAATGCAAAATAGGTTCATTTAATTTGCAGATGATCAAAGGGACATATGCTTAGAAGCAATAATAATATGTTCCCTTGAAATACTTACAGTTTCATGATAAAACTGAATCCTATTGTTTGTTTCTTTGATTTTCATATATAAGCTAAAGCACAGAAAATGTGTGCTTTGGCTAGAATTGAGAACAGCCAAAAGAGCAATGTGATAGAGTTTTTGTTTATCTTTTTTTTTTTTTGAGGCAAGGTCTCACTATGCAGTTAAGGCTGGCCTTGAGCTCACTGTGTAACCCAAGCTGTAATCCTCCTGCTTCAGCCTCCAAGTGCTTTACATGTGTGTGCCACCACATCTGGCTTTTATGCAGTTGTTATTGCAGTGTTTAACTGGAGTGTGTTATTTTGGGTTGTTATTTAATAAGAGACTAAGATAAAGTTTCAAGTGCAAGTTGTGAATATATGAGTAGAAGAAAACCTTTGTAGAAATTAGAAAAGTAAACAGCATTTGACAGTATGATGAATTAATTAATGGTCATCTTAGGTGAACTGAGTCAGCGTAGTTCTAGGCATGGAAGACCTAGCTGAGGATTGTTGCCCAAACATCATAAGGTGAGAACAGGAAGAGTAGATTGCATGCTGTTGATTTTCATGGAGAAGACTGTCATAGATGGTTTTAGCGGTGCAAACTCAGCTGTTCTCAGAGGAGGAGCCGGAGATAGTTCCTGTTCTCTTTGTGCGGGGGAGCTCTCGTCCCTTCTTGAGTGCCACTCCCTAGCTCCAGTGGAGATCCTTCGGCCCTCTGGCACAGATTATTCATCCCACTAGTCCAGCTTCCACCCACTGGCCTTCAGGTCTTCCTGGTACATCTCTTTGATACAGACTTACGTGAGACATTGCCTTGGGCTCGGGTCCATCTGCTGGACTCAGGGAAGACAGTGTGGTAGGATCAAGGTTCTTAACTGGATTCTTCATAGATCTTTAGTGTACAGACAGATCTCTTATACTCTTCTGCATTTGACTTTTGTGTGAATATTATAAAATAATCCTGTAAATCTTATATCCTGTATTAAATCCTGCAGAACCTGACTGCATCAAGGGGAAGAGAATTTCAAGGAGGACATTTGTGACAGTTTTATTATGGTGAATCACCGTAGCTTCATCACATTTTGTAAACTCCACAAGCTCAAATTGAGCACACGCCTCTGAGTTACCTTCTATGATGATGAAGGGAGAGAGGGTATTCATACACCAACTTGCATCTGTTTATGAGGTAGGAAGTTTTAAGCCCACATTTGAATATACTATGGAACTCAAAGCAAACTCTGGACTGGAGGGAACAAAAGCTTCCCCTTGGTAACCTGGCCAGTGCTATTTGTGCTGGAAGATGACACCTGAGGGTGTGATAATGTGGTGAGAGCATCAAATGCAAGAAGAGCCAGAGGGTGAGTTTGATCCAGCATTCTTTTAGGAAGAAAATAATTACTATGAAAACATGCCAAAACTGTGACTAGTGGACTTATAACTGTAAGGTAAGAGTTGAGACAGGAAATAAAAATTTGGGACCATGTGGAACACAGGGCTTTTGTTTCTGGTCATTTACATCTCTTCTTAAATGACCATAGATGAACTGAACAAACATAGGTGTCAGCAAAATACTAGCGGAGAAATTAAATGGCACCAGTTCACATACTTCTAATCCTCTGCAACCAATCCACACGAGTTTCTTAGGATAGATGCTTTTCTTATAGTTGTCTTTCAAACAATCTTCCCAAGAGTCAATGCCTTACCACGATTCTCCCTAATTTCACTCCTCGCCCATGCCCATGACAAAGCACACTTCCCTTACCGTGCTCGCTGTCATGGGTAGTTTCGTGGTTGTGTGACTTCATCTCCTGGGATAGCACATGGTGTCCTCAGTGGCTTGGATACTCCATGAGGTCTTTGGCCCCACAATACCTGACACTCAGGCACCATATACTGGAGTCTCCGCTGCTTGCTGGTGGAGAAAGAGTGCAGAGGAGCTTGGTCAAACTCTTCACTGTGTTCCTGGCCATTCATGGGGGTGAGTTCCACCTTATCTGAGGCTTGGTTTGTAAACTGGATAGACAAATACTAAGCAGATACTTGAGGAACACCAAGGTTAGAGCCAGCTATTTCTGTCCAGATGGGCCTATGCATTTTTCCATTCAATGAACAATTGTTTTAGGCATCCCATAATCTCACCAAGTACTAGGAATCCAGTGTATGAAGAGAGTCTTGAAAGAGAGGCTTATAGAGAAAACAACACTAAATTTTAATGCCAGGAGTGAACAGAAGTAGAGAGGAGCACATGCGCAGCACAGAAGCCAGAGGCTCTTTGCCTCTGATGGCTGCCTCCTGCCTACCGTGCTCATCCAACTCCGTGAGCCTTCTCCACGGGCCAGGGAGACCAGCACCTCAGCTGAAACCTGCAGATTAGCATGAAGACTTCACAAGTCTACTGTTAGCTATGGGCAATATGACCAAATATTCATGTGTTCCTGAATTAAACCACATGGCCCCCGAAATGAACGCTCTACCCTACACGTTCCCTTCTCTAAATACTCCCACTGCACCATTCTTTCTCATTTGTATTTAAAGTTACCTTCAGGCTTTATAATCTCAAAGACAGCCTCAAAAATCTCAGCGTTTCATTAATGGTTTCCCATTAGATTTATTCTGCTATTTATTTATCTTTCTGATCTGTAAGGCTCTGTGTATCTTTGAGGAGCCCTTCAGATCCTAAATCGGTTTGGAGTAAGTCCAGCTATAAGAGTTAGAGGAGTGATGAGAAATTAGTTTACACAAGCTTGGTAGGTGTGCAGAACTGCTATGTGGCTGCACAATGTTGTGAACTCATGTTTCCTTATTCTTAAAGTTTTGAATCAAATTCTACCATGTATGAGGTGGCTTTCTGGCCCCTAGAGGCTAGAGATCACACCTTAGCTAGAATTACAGTGAAGAAGACAAAGGACGTGGTTTCTCTCATTCAGCATGAATTATAAAAGGTGCATTCATCAAAATCCCTGCATTTCACTGGCCAAGTGAAGGAAGCCTGGGGAATCTGTGTGGGTCATTCATGTGTCCTGCTAAAATATGTATGCTCTGCCCCTGAGGTAAAAGGAAGCAATGGAAATGGTGAAGTGCTGAGTCTGGCTTTAAAACACGAATTCTGGTTAAAAGATAAGGATAAAAATAATTTTGTTTTACTATTCTCTCTTAGAAGAAATAGAAGAAGGAAGGATGCAATTAACTCCGTAAATAAAGCTCAATAATAGAAGATATGTTAGGTGATATGATACTTATCGGGAGCTCAGCTAAGAGTCCTGATTGCCCATCTTAAGAGTGCAGCAAGAAAAACAAAAAACAGAGACAAGTATATTATTGCATCACTGACTAAGAAGTCAATGGCTCCAGATGGGGCCTCCTCCAGTCCCACAGCAGCCCCTATTTATTAGGTGTATGCAGTGATAGGTGGGCTAGCAAAGGGTTACAATTCATCAGAAGACTCAGACTCAAGAGGACGTAGATGTTCATGTGCTAAGAAGTATTTTCTGCTTGAGTATAATGTTGGGATGACTCAAGAGGGTGGGGATGACTCAAGACATGTTAAGATGAGTCAGTGGGAAATCTCAAATAGGAGGCATCGATTATCCCAAGCCTCCATTTTATCATCTCTTAGGGAAGCATGCAAAATTAGCCATTGTGCATTAGTGGTCCCCAACAATAACACAAGGCAAGTAAGCACATGGAAGTATGTCCAAAATGTTGGAACACTAGGCAAATGCAAATGTATAGCACTATAAGATACTATTAAGTGGATTGCATGGGAAAAAAACTTGATAGCACAAAGTGATGGCAAGGATGTAGATCAATTAGAAATTTCATCCATGACTGACAGAAATGTAAGAAGAATGAGCCACTTTGGGGGCCACATGGACAGCTCCTTCTAACTTTAAAGATACATTTTATCCTAAGACCCAGTAATTATCCTCCCGAGTAGAACCTAAATGAAATAAAAACAGTAGTTCATATTAAATCTTGTATATGATTGTCTATACAGGATTTTTCATTATGAAATATGTCAATGAAATTATGGTATAGGCAAAAAATAAAATTAAAAAATATTGGAACTTGCAACAAAACAGACAAGCCAAAAATTCACCAAACCAGAGGAATGAAACACACCTCAAAAGTCTATGCATTTTCTCATTTGTTTTAAATGATATTTTGAAAACAGCAAAACTAAAGGGGACATAGAGTGGATCAGTCTTTGGCAAGAGCTGGCTGTTGGGAGCATTGAATAGGATGATTCCAATTATTCACTCAAATTTAGCACTGACTACTTCCCTCAGGAAAGGGTATATCTGTGCTCTGTATGAGGCAAGGAAAGAGTAAAGGAGTGTAAGACCAGAAGAGCAGTCTTAACAATAGCTGTAATGAAGGACACATGCCCTATAAGATTTCGCACTGCTTTTGACCTCTGTGCAGTGAGACAGGATCATACAGTTCAATCTTGTCAGTGGTGTGTGAGCAGCAATAAAAATATGCACTCTTAGAGTACACAGGCCTTCTGCCTGGACAAACAGCTGACTCTTCCTCTGTCACGGAGACCTAGACATTCTTACATCCCAGCTGACAGTTATAATAGAGCATATTATAATGCAAGTTATAAAGCAAATTATAAAGCAAATCAGACACTTCCTGTGTGCACAGAGCAGCATCATTCCATCTCTGCAAGAGCGTCAGCATATAATAGGCATGGAATATAATGAAAATAATCTTTATCTTGCATAAACCACTAGAGTAACATTTAACCATTCCAAATACTACGTCTTGCAATCTCAAAGACTTATGTCTTGAAGATGGATAATATTAGAGAATGAATTACAGGTTTCATGACAGTATAATGAAACCAAAAAGTTGTCCTAGTGAGAGAGGCATGTTTTATTTGTCTTTTTTGTATGAAAGCTATCTCTTTAAAAATATATCAATTGATTTATGTAATAGTTTTTATGATCACACTTGTGTCCTCTGCAATGTAAAAAGTTATATCTATAAAATCTATAAAAACAATACTGCAGCCCATCTATGTTATCTCTGTTTCCTGAACATCCTTGAGTTTTAGACTTTAGCATTTGTTTTGTCACCTAATCATCTAAAATCTTTTAAACTTTATCTATATTCTTAAAATAAGCATGGCTTTTCCTTGTCCTTTTACCGCAATTATAAACTCTTTGAAAAAAGAATATTTGTGACATAATAATTTCTTTCAGTTGAATCAGTACAGAATTACAGAGCTCAGAGTTATATGAGAGATGGTGATGTGTAGCATTACCAAAGTGAAATGAAAGGTAGCTTTTCGGAAATGTATTTCATGCACATTTATTGGGTATTCATCGTTCTATTTTTCTTGGTTGGATGGGAGGTTTGCTAACTGTCCAATGGAGGGTGCTTTCTTTCATTTTATGTTGTTAGTAAAATTATTAGAGTCTGAATTCTTGGTAGAGAAAAGTTTCTTTCAGTTATACTTTTAGAGGGAGAAGAGCATGGCACCAGTATTCTGGTGTGGGTCCCTGGTAGAATCACAGTATGATAAAGAAGCAGAAAGAAATCCAGGACATGGGGTGAACTTTCAGTACAATGGCTTTTTCTTGTGAGAATTAATTCACTTCACAAGATTGGTACTAGCCACTCTGAGGATGGTACTCCTGTGACCTAGTTACCTTCCGTTGGTCTCCCCTTATGGAGATTTCATGCCTTACCACCAAAATTCTGGGGAGCACGTTTGTAGCACACTAACCTTGGGGGGACACACTCAAACCTTATCCATCCAAAAAGTACCTGGCAGTGAGCTTAGCCCTAAATACACCTGGATTTAACTCTTACAACTGAGATATGCTTCCAGATATCATTTTTCTGGTAAAAAAGAGTCTGTTCAGAAGACCCAATGCTTCTCATTTTAGACCATTGGATAGCTTTAATGTGTTCAAGAATGCGAAACTCTCATCTCCTATGTAAACATGCTGAGAATCCAAGAGATTTTGCCTTTCATAATTTGAATTGATTAACCTCATGATCTCTGAGAAAGTAGACTATCCTCTTAGAATCGAAAGGTATAAAGTGACAATAGAAAGGGAGAAGACAGTCATTCAAGGGATCCCTGTTTGTATGCAAGACCTAGAAGAGAATTCAAGTAAATCATTATTAATTGTGCCTTTAATATATGTCAGAAGTTATGATGACATAATCACAAATAACCATCGATTTGCTCTTTAAATAATATTACAAGGTAAGTGCTATTATCCTTACAAATCATTCACAGAAATCTGCCTGTTATGCAGTATACCTCATCAAAATTTGGACTTACCAAGTCCAAATAATCATTTGAACTAAATTTTTTCGATAGATATTTGTCTATCTATTTATCTATCTATCTATCATCTCTACCATTTATTTATTTATCCATCCATCTATACTGCTGTTTTTATTTCTCCTGACAATTCTACTTGTTTATCAGTAAGTGGGATATTCCTGTCAAATCTATTTAGAAATGCTAAAGTAGCCTTAGAACTGGGGAGAAAATAGAAACTTAAAAAATTATGAAGATATTTTAGAACATTGTAAATTGTGCTAAATTTGTTGATAAGATTTTAAAAGTGATTCTGGTGAAGGTGCACATGGAAATGAACATAGTACTGGAAACTGGAGAAACAATAATCCTTTCTGTAAAGTGTCAAAGAATCGCAGCCAAACTGTGTTTTATATGTGAAAAATAAATGTGTCAAGCTTTAGCGTTCAGCTGCAGAGATTTCTAAGAAAACAGTTGAAGGCATGACCTGATTTCTCACTGCTGCTATGCAAAAGTAGTTCTATAAACTGAAGAAAAAAAGCATTAGGCAGAAGAGAACCAAAATGTAAGGATTTAGAAAGGCGTGTTTACCTGGGCTCTGGGAGGCACGTGTTCTGAGCAGTTCCTCTGGGAAGTGATTACAGGTACTGCTCTGTGATCTCATCAGGCATCTAAGCAGAAGTCAGAGACAGACATGGAACCACAGCAGCAGACACACAACCTGCCCGAAGTAATGGAGAGGGGAAAACCGCTCAGTAAGGTGGCAGGGGCCTCAGGGATGCTACGGGGTAAGTCAGCCTGCTAGAGCTACCCAGATGCAATTGTGTATTGTACTTCAAGAAAGGAAAAAAATAACAATAATGGTAATTTTGTTTTTATCATCTTGAAAAACGTCCACGGTGCTTTCCAAGTGACCATACTAATTTAAATTCCCGAGAACCTCTTCAAGTGCCTCTCCACATGCTCTTCACACTTACCTTTCATCTTTTTGATAAAACCATTCTCACAGGTTTGATGTTCTGTCTCAGTATGGTTTTGATTTGCATTTTGTTGAAAAGAGATGTTGAGTGTATCTTTCAAATATTTGTTGGTCAATGGTATCTCCTTTTTTGAGTGCTAACTGTTCAGATCCTTTGTTTTTTTTCTTTTAATTGGATTATCTCTTTTACTGCTATTGAGCTGAATTTATTGTCAATATCAAAATTTTGTCATGTATGAGGGGTAAATATCTCCCCCAATTTTTCAGCTGTCTTTTCACTGTGCTAACTTTTTTCCTTTATTGCATGAAATCTTCACACTTTGACACAATTTTACTGGTTTACATTGTATCATAGCCAAGAACATTTGCTAACTAATACTGCCTCATCTCATTGATATGTGATATATAATAATTTTGACTGCACAAAAACAAAGAGAGAAAAAGCAATGTTCACTGGAGACTGTGGGGAATGAGAAGGATGATAGAGTAGCAGAGATGCTGATCAAAAGGTACACATTTACCATTACACTAGAGGAAGAAGTTTTAGTAATCTATTAAACTGCATGGTAACTACAGCTAATAATATGGCATAATCTCAAAATTGCTAGAATAGATTTTTTAACATTTTCCCCATGAATAAAGCTAAGCACATGAGGCAATGGATATGTTAGTTTTAATGATATTTCCCACAGTCTGTTTATAGATCAAAGTGTCATATTGAATCTCATAAATTTTTTAAAAAGATGATTGATTAAAGAAAAACAAAGTAAAGGAGGCATAGTGGATATTGTCTTCTCTTAAGTCACTTTAATCTTGGCAGGCTAAGCTGCTGATATAAAGGATGTTAGAACAGAACTTTTGCCCAGGGTCATTAAGACAGATCAAAATACTACTAACATACCTCATAGATCTAGAGAAATCACTCCTAAAATTCATCTGGAACCAGAAGAGACCCAGAATAGCAAAGGCAATTCTAAGCAGCAAAGGCAAGGCAGGAGGCATCATAATCCCTGACTTGAAATTATACTACAAAGCTACTGTAATAAAATCAACATAGTACTGGAATAAAAATAGACTTAAAGATAAATAGAATAGATTAGAAGATACAACCACAACCATAAGCTCACTCAACCACCTTATCTTTGATAAAGGACACAAACATGTCCACTGGAAGAAAGATAGTCTCTTCAATAAATGGTGCTGTAAAAACTGGCTCTCCATATGATGAAATCTAAAACTAGACCCATGCCTATCACCATGTACTAACTAATGTCTAAATAGATCAAAGATCTAAATATTAAAACAGAAAAACTAAATCTATCGGAAGACAAAGTAGGTAAAAATGTTGAAGACATAGGGGTAGGTAGAGAATTCATGAACAAGAATCAAACCACACAGGAAATACTTCCCAGAATCAATAACTGGGATCACATCTTATTAAAGAGTTCTGCATGTTGAAAGAAATCTTCAGCAGAGTGAAAAGAAAACCCACAAACTGGGAAAAAAATCTTAGTCAAATGTCCCTCAGACAAAGGACTCCTGTCTAGAATATATAAAGAATTAAAAAAAATCAGACCCTCAAAATTCAAAGTCCCAATCCAAAAATGGGCAGCCAAGATGAATATACAGTTCTGAGATGAAGAAATACAAATGGCAAATAAATACATGAGAAAATGTTCATCATCATTAGTCATTAGAGAAATGTAAGTTAAAAGCACACTTGGATGCCATCTCACCCCAGAAAGAATGGCCGGGATAAAGAAAACTACCAACAACAAATGCTGGAGAGGCTGTGGGGAGAAAGGAACTCTTCTGCACTGTTGGTGGGAGTGTAGACTGGTGCAACTACTATGGAGGTCAGCCTGAAGATTCCTCAAAAAGCTGGAATTGGAAGTCCCATTTGACCCAGCTATTCCACTTCTAGGCATATTCCCAGAAGAACTGAAAACATCATACCACAGTGATATATGTGCACCCATGTTTATAGCAGCACAATTTGTAATAGCCAGATCCTGGAAATAATATATGTGCCCATCAACTTAAGAACGGATAAAAAGCTTGTGGTGTTTTTATACAATGGAGTACTACTCAGCTATAAAGAATGATCACATTGAGATATTTATAAATAAATAGATGCAACTTGAGACCATACTCATAAGTGAAATAAACCAAACTCACATGTGTGAATACCTTATAGTCACCCTAGTGTAAGAAATGATAAGAGTACATGAGATTTTATGTTACCTATGGTTCCCTATTATATTGCTTTGAAGCCTTATAATGTTTACATTCATTTGTTGGATGGTTTTATTCTGTTTTGTTTGATTTTATTATGTGTGATGGTATGAACAGCTACTTTGAAGAAAATAAGACATTACGGCAGCTATTGCTGATTTAATATCATCTTGTTTTGAAGTCCTATCATGCTTTTGTTCTTCTGTTTCCATTGGTGCTACCATGTTGTGTCTTACTGTATTTTAATATGTGTGATAGTATAAACAAATTTTTTATGGAAAATGATATATTATGGTAACCATTGTTCATTTTCTGTTATTTGGTTCAGAATGCCCTGTAATACTTTCATTCTCTTGAATGGTTTTATACTATTTTGTTATGTTTGGTATTATTGTGCGTGAAGCTATGCTCAACTAATTCAAAGAAAGAGACATTATGATATCTACTGTTAATATCTGGTTGTCTTGCTGGGAAGTGATGTGTTGCTTACATTGTTCTGTTCTGATCTGATTTGTTCTGTCCTCTTTTGTTTTATTCTCTTTAAAATAAAAAAAGAAAAGAAAAATAAAACCACCATGGAGAAAGGAAAAAGACAGATTTGTCATCGCAGGCTTTTTGGACAGTATTGCCACATTTGTGATGCTACTAGCCACACGGGCTGAGGGAGCACAACAGGAAGATAAAGATTATTCATCAACCTTAAATTCAAATGGATTTACCTGCTAGGTTTCAGATTGGCTGGGGAGCTCTGACCATTTTCTTTCTGAACTTTTTTTTTCTTTTGCAGTAGGAATGGTTGTTTCAATGGCAGTAGCATCTTTATATTTTGACAGTAGAAAACTCCCCGGGTTTCATTGGTTCCAGGTTGGAGGATTTTGCCTCAGCATGAATTACACCTAGAGTCTCGCAGCACTGGATCTAAAGAACACTGAGATGAAGTTTAGCATTTGAGGTTGCTGATGTGGGTTAGAGTTCTTCAGCTTTCAGATGTGACTGAATGCATTCACATGGGAACACAGCGGCTTGGGAGTCCAAAGGAGGACCGTTGCATCCTAAGCTGCGTTCGCCACATGGGGCAACGAAGTCCTAGCTTGTGTTTGCAGATGAGGTCTTTCAAGAGCTGCAGTTAAAAGGAGGTCAGTGTGGTGACTGTCCTCTGGAGAAAGCAAAATTACTCCCACCTTATTAGACTTCTTGCTTCCAGAGCCACAGAAAAATGGATTTACGTTTTTAAAGACCCCACTGCATGACAGTTTGACATGGCAACTTCAGCAAGCTATTCAATCCAATTTAACTAAAGAAAATTTGTGTAAAATTTAACCATTGTCAGTACCTAGGTCTATGAGTGTTCTCAAATACATGTTCACATGAAATATACATTAGAATCAATAGAAAACTTCACTGTAACCTAAAAAATATCCTTTTTTCTCTTTACAGTCACGTTGCAGGTAACTATTAAACTGTCTTCTATCAATAGAGATTATTTTTATCTGTTCTAAGACAATACAAATGAAATAGTTTTTCTTCAGCATACAGCTGTACAAATTCCCTTTTTTAAAATTTCACCCATTGTTTTTTGCTGTGTTGCTTCAGTGTATCTGCTGCATTCAAACATTGAAGTTCAGGTATGTTACTTTATGTTTTCAGACTTTATAAGTGAAAGCTTGTGGCACCCATGAACATGCTTCAGTATGGTCACATATTTGCATTGTTTGGATAATGTGAAAAACCATGAATCTGCAATTTCTGGAAGATCTACGTTTAGTTTTATAAGACATTTCTGTGCTATTGTCTAAAGTTGCTCTGCCATTTTACATTCTCATCAGTGACGTGAGTTTTAAAAATATTCCACATATTGATCAACACAGGGTATTCTAAATTTTGTTTAACAGTTTAGTCATTTTAAATTTATTGTACTGCATTGTGGCTTAATCTTTTGTTTTCCGAATGATGATGATGTTAAGAATCCTCTTAAATCAGTTGCCCTCACATCATCTTTTTTGGCAAGTTTCTGGCCAAGTCATATGCTCCTTTTAAAACAGTTTAATTTTTAATTGAGTGGTATGAGTTCTTTACATACATGGAATATTAAGTCCTTTGTTAGACAAACATGTAGACTATATTTAATTTTTTCAGAGTGTTTTGCAAAATGGAAGCTTTATTTTTATTAAATACTAATGATCAGGTTTTGTTGTGATTTTATGTTCCTAATTTTAATGTATTTATGGAAAATTAATTAACCTATATAAAATACATATACTTGAAGTATACAATGTGAGGTCTTGGTACAAAGACTACTGAAATCACTATCTTACATAAATAATGAACAAATCTGTGCTATGCAAAACTTTTCATGTAGTCTGTTGTGGTGTCTTATTTTTCCTTTATAGGTATATGAAAATATAAGTGTTTTTACTCAATATAAATATTTTGATATTTCTTCATACTACTTTGCATATCAAGTTATTTTTAATTTTATAGAAATTCTACCCTTCGTTCTTGCATTCACAGTTTGGGACTACTGGAAATAATATTACTCCAAGTATCTGTGTTCCAGTCTTGGTTTTGGACAATATCTTAATCCTGAAATACCTAGAATGGTAAAATACAGAGCATGTGAAGGTTGTGCATTTAAATTTTAATGAAATGGCTACTGTTCTCAAAAGTAGTTGTGTCATTTCCTACAGGCTCGTTGCAGTATTTTATTTTTTTGTGATCATTGAGTATGAACAGTCCTTTTTATTTCAGAAAAATGAATATGCTGTCATTATATATTACTTCATGTTCATTATTAGAGATGTTGAGTATTCATACATGTGCATATTTTCTACATCTGTATTTCTCTGACAAAAAAAAATAGCAGCTGCTGTTACCCAGGGACCACTGAGGTGAGGTCCTTCTCATGTCTGCACTTCATTAATTTAAAGTGCTTGTTTTATTTATACTGAATTTCGAAATGTATATGGATAGTCTGAATTCAGACTGTTAAACATAGAGGAATTTTCTAATCATTTGCATTAAACTTCAACTCGTCTTTTCATTCCTTTTACTATGTTGCTAAATAGAAATTTCTATTTCTATTTCTGTTCTAAAATAGAAATTTCTATTTCTATTTCTGTTCTAAAATAGAAATTTTCCTTTGGGAAGCCGAATTTGCAAATTTTAATGTGGATTGTTATGATTTTTTTCCTAAATACCATTTTTCCTATTCCAAGGTCACATATACTGCTGCTTTATTGTTTCCATGAGTTTTGTAGCTTTATCCTTTGCCTTTAGTCTTATACATTTGCCTTTATATTTTGCCAGTTAGTCTTAACTTTATTACATGATTTTTTTGCTTGCTTTTATTATGTACATTTCAATTTCTTGTACTCACTACTAAAAATAACCTATTTTTCTATCCTCACTGAATTCTTATTCAATTAGTCAAAACTCAGTTGGTTCTGTGTTTTTATTTGTGGGTATACTTCCACATTATCAATTCTGTGCTATTGGTTTATTTATCACCTGTGCCACATTGTCTTGGTTAATGTTAATTTATAAATCTCAAAAGCAGAAAAGATGACCTCAAAAACTTGGCCAATTTTGCTTAAAATTGTTTTAGCTATTCTACCTTTTTGCATTTTATTATGAATTTTGGAGTAAACTTAATTTATACAACATTCTTGCTAGAATTTTGATAAAGTTTGCATTTAAACCACAGATCAATTTAAGAATAAAGTGACATTTTAAAATATTGACTTTTCTGAGTCATAAACCCAGAAAATATTTCCTTTTACTTAAATTGTTAAAGCTCATCTCAGTCACTAATATTTTGGATTACAAACTATTAAATAGATTTATAAGTAATTTTTGATACAGTATTATGGTAAATGATATTTTATATCAAATTCTGATTGTTTCAGTGGTATAGAGAGATAGAATTGATGCTATGTTCATTTTTTAGTCTACAAACTTGATAATTCAATTAATATTTTAATAGACTTTAAAATAACCTACATGCAATTTGCTGCATAAATGATCATGTCGTCTGTGAATCAAACACAAACTCCCAAAGGAAAGTCATAGGGCTTCCTAATCAGGTGCCTATCGTTATTAATAATAGGATTTGACTTGTCACCCAGGCAAGCATTCTCAGACTGATGTGGCATTCAAGAAAATTAGGATGGGAGGTTTGTGTTTTGTGTGACCTTTAGAGGAACCTACTCAGTCACCACACTTATGGCATTAGATAATAGAAAATAGACAGTTTTGAGAGAAGATTTTAGCCAATTTCAGCAAATTTTAGCTTATTTCTACATTGCCAGGTATTTTTTTCGATACCTATTGAACTTACCTTAATACAAATCTGCATCTGTTAAAGTCACCTGAAATATATTTTTCAAAGATTTTTAAAAGAATAGATTACATAGGATCAATTTTGAATGTTACACAGTATGTTATAGTCTTGGCATAATTCCCATTTAACCCTGGTATTTTATGCTTTTAATACATTTTTAGATAAAAATTGATTTGATTTAGGTAAAGATCTGTGCATATATACTTTAATTTTAAAAGAAAAACAATGATACAGAATTTGAAAATAACATAAGAAGAGATTAACAATGGTTAATACATTGCATATTATTATCTTCAAAGTAGTTGCTCAGATTCCAAGATATGGACATGAATAAATGATCAGACAGTGAAAGCACAAACCATTATTTTTATGAACAGAGATTAGTAGTATAAATATCTCTCTTGTGTATATATATATATGTATATATATATATATAGTCAGTATATATATATAGTCAGTATATATATAGTATATATATAGTATATATAGTATATAGTATATATATAGTATATAGTATATATATAGTATATAGTATATATATAGTATATATATATAGTCAGTATATATATATAGTATATATATATATAGTCAGTATATATAAGATCAGTATATATATATATATATATATATATATATACTTTTCCCTTCTTTTTGTCTCTTTACTCTCATCCCAATTGTTCTTTCCTATTGAGCAGTTTCATTCTCTTTCACTTTCACAATATCTGTAGTACACTTTGGATCCTATTTACTGTTTCAGTTTTTTACACTAGGAGGACAATACAATTTTTACATATGTGAGTCTGATTTATTTCACTTATGAGGACGGTCTCAAGTTGCATCCATTTACTTGTAAAAGCCTCGACTTTATCCTTCTTTACAGCAGAGTACTACTCCATTGTATAAAACTATGTATGCTTTGTGAGATTAATGATTGAAAGTATTCTTTTCTGTAATACTATCTTAATTTAATGTGAGAATAATGCTGACATTATTAAAATATTTAGAAAAAATATTTTTCTTTTTGTTTTGTTTAAACTGTAATATAGATTTTTTTATTTAAACATTTTTATTTAATTTTTTCTTATTTGATCTTTTATCTACATTAGTTTTTATTTAACCGTGGAAGGGCTTTCAGTTA
Organism: Dolichotis patagonum; assembly: GCA_004027295.1. Classification (NCBI taxonomy): domain Eukaryota; kingdom Metazoa; phylum Chordata; class Mammalia; order Rodentia; family Caviidae; genus Dolichotis; species Dolichotis patagonum. The sequence goes on along the minus strand of PVJX010002098.1, from coordinate 2,337 downwards.
GAAGTTTAAATTCTACACCAGATAGAGCTGTTGCATCTCTAAACTATTTGTGAATTTTAGTGTATGTCAGCCAACATGAGCACTATATTGTGAATGTTGATAACTATGATCTCTTAGGAAATTGAAAATTGTAAATTCATTTGGAGAAACTGCAGTCCCAGCCGATTAGTAACACTGATTATAATGCTCTCAATGCCCCCGGACCTTGTAGTCATGACTCCTTTAAAGACACAGTGAATCTCTGCATGGAACTGGGCCCAGTTTGAGAAAGGTTTGAGCTGAAATTTATTTTTTGACCATCATGAGATCAAACTTTGATAAAAGAGGAAAGGGGCAGCAAAAGGAGAAAAGATACAGGATAAAGAAAAGGAGAAGGTTAAGGATAAGAAGAGAAGAAGGAGAAGGAGAAGGAAAAGAATTGGAGAGACTTAATGGAAGTCATTGTCATTGAGGAGGCTTGATAATCCAAATCTGCATAGATCAAGAAAATTCCAGGATCCAGATGAAGCCCAAAGACCTAGGACTGCAGAACTTTTCCTCTCCTAGGTGGCCTGTACTTTGTTTCTATTCCAGTCTTCAACTGACTTGATGAATGGCCCCTGCTTAACTCCAGGGTTACCAGTTTAGATGTTAGTCTAATCCAACAACACCCTGGGAGACACTGAATTAAACATCATGCAACCCAATCTCATTCTCATGTTTGTTTTTCAATGTTGTTTTTTCACTCTGAATGCTCTGAATATTGTTTTTTTCACCAGATGTTATACAGGCTAATACACTGTGTCAACTTGAGAAGTTTAGAAGTGTAATTAAATGACTCAGCAAGGGGTCATCCTGAGCCTGTGTAAGAGGAGAACTTGGAGATGGTGTGTTACCCTACGGAGAGTAGCCTGCATAAAATATAAGGGAGGAAAAAAGGCTTGCTCTTCCTTTCTTTCGCTCTTGTTGCTTTTGCTGTCTTCTGCCCCTTTAAACTCTTTTTCTTTTTTAATTTGAAAGAGAATAAAACAACAGGGGGCAGTACAGAGCAGATCAGAACAGGACAACATAGGCAACACAGTACTTTACATTAAGACAACTGGACATCAACAGTAGCTAACACCATATCTCTTACTCTGCTACAGTTGAGCATAGTTTCAAATACAACAATGTCAAACATAACACAATAGTATAAAGCCATGCATAGAGTGAAAGAATTACAGGGCTTTCTGAACTGAATACCAGAAAATGATCAATGGGTACTATAATATCTCATTTTCAATAAAAAAAATTTTGTTTAAACTATCATACATATTCAAATTCCAATAAGACACAATGTGATAGATAGAACCAATGGTAGTAGAACAAAAAAACATGGTAGGACTTCTAAGAAGGATGATATTAAATCAGCAATAGCTGTCATAATGCTTTCTTCAAAACAGCTGTTCATATCATCATGTATGATATAGTCAAACAAAACAGGATAAAACCATTCCAACCGATGATTGAAAACTTTGAAAGATTTCAAAGCTATGAGAAGCGGACTCATGCTTACCATAAAGTCTTATATATACTCTTATCAAATCTCATACTAGGGAGACTATATGGTATTTACCCTTGTGAGTTTGGTTTATTTCGCTTAAGAGAATGGTCTTAAGTCGTGTCCATTTATTTATAAATATCTCGATGTGATCATTCTTTATAGCTGAGTAGTACACCATTGTATAAAAATGCCACAACTTTTTTATCCATTCCTCAGTTGATGGGCACTTAGGTTGTTTCCAAGATCTGGCTATTACCAACTTGTGCTGCTATAAACATGGGTTCATATATATCACTGTGGTAGGATGTTTTCAGTTCTTCTGGGAATATGCCTAGAAGCGGAATAGCTGGGTCAAATGGGACTTCCAAACCCAGCTTTTTGAGGAATCTCCAGACTGACTTCCACAGTGGTTGAACCAGTCGACACTCCCACCAACAGTGTAGAAGAGTTCCCTTTTCCCCACATCCTCTCCAACACTTGTTGTTGGTAGTGTTTTCTATCTTGGCCATTCTTTCTGGGGTGAGATGGAATCTCAGTGTGGTTTTAATTTGCATTTCTCTCATGACTAATGATGATGAACATTTTTTCATGTATTTATTTGTCATTCATATTTCTTCATCTGAGAACTGTGTATTCATTTCAGATGCCCATTTTTGGATTGGGTCTTTGAATTTCGAGAGTCTGATTTTTTTAATTCTTTATAAGTTCTAGACAGATGTCCTTTGTCTGAGGCACTGTCCATGAAGATTTTTTCCCAATTTGTGGGTTTTCTTTTCACTCTGCTGGAAACCTCTTTTGACATGCAGAAACTCTTT